>JAWPHD010007252.1:0-131725 GCA_037043455.1 Cyrtodaria siliqua
ATAATTCGACAATATACAAGTTTAAAAATATGTTTTTACTGAATAAATGCGATAACCTGTTTAAAATTAACATTTAATTGGTAATTTTATAATATGTAAACCGTTTAAGCCGAAATTAAGGTTTTTATTTCATACCCCCAGCCAACCCCGTTGTCGATTCTTGGAGAAGGGGTTGGAAAGGGTATGAAAGTTAATACTCGGATCACGTAATGCATTACGATAGTATAGAAGGCTAGAGAGAAGAAGAGATAGTTTTACAGTATATGTATATAGCTGTATTATTTATCACACAACTTGCGGTGTGGGAGTGTAATAAAGCCATGATGTATTTATCATAATACACTAGTGAAATATAAATGCAAATGAACGTCGAACCATCGTTCTGTCCTTTCCATTCAGCTCGGTGTGCATCGGAATTGCCTCGTCAACTTCCGTAACCGTTTAAAATAGGGGATTTCATTTTTTAAACAGTAATTTACTCGTATTTATATCCATTTTCAAAAACAAGTGTTTTTTATTCCTCAGATAAACGCCCCCTTTTGCACAATGTTCTGGCTTCAGGGACGTTTAATAGGCATTTATGGGTACTTTATCGATCAACCTAGGGGGGCGAGGACTATAGATATTTAATAACAGTTTACTGTCAGACCCCGAATATGTAAATATTGTTAAAACAACCCCCGACTTTCTATAATAATATCACAAGCTGTGTTGCAATTAATGGTCACTGTTCTGAATACTTCTCAATACAACGACAGGGAGATCCTCTATCACCATATAATTCATAATTTGTGTAGAAATCTTAAGTGCAACGTTAAAAAATAATCCGGATATTAAAGGTATCACAATAAATGATTGAGAATATTTAATAAATCAATATGCCGATGATTCATCCCTTTTCCTCAAAGACGACGAACAATCATATGAATAAGACTCTAGAAACGCTAAATAAGTTTTCGTTATGTCCCGGACTTAAGGAGAATTTTGAAAAAACTGGAATTGTTTGGATAGGATCAAACAAGAAATCCGCGGATTCACATGTCTCGCCTAAAGATAAATGTAATTTAATAACTAAAAGCAATGGAGTTAACAGTTTGCTGATATGACATTTAAGTGCATTTTTTAAAACAAAATGCCATTCTATAAAAAAAAAAAAAGAGGCGCAAGAGGGCCTGTGGACGCTCTACTTGCTAAAACGGCTCTTATATCAAGGGTTGTCGACATAAAATTCCCATCAGTACTTTTTATAAAACATTGCAAAATCAACAGGGTTGTAGCAACGCTAAATGTAAAAACGTCGCTAAATGTTTAAAACTTTTGTCGCTAAACGTAAAAGGAGTGGCTAAATGTAAATGCAGACGTTTTTAAATGTAAAAACGTGAGCGTCGCTAAATTTAATAAAAAAGGAGCTAAATGTAAAAACAGTTGTGTGTTGCTAAGTGTAAAAGGAACAAGCGACATATGTAAAAATGTGACATTTTGAATAAAAACATAAGAAACCAAAACTTTACAACCATTTTTTGATAATATAGTATCACTTTTCATTTTGTGTCTTTACAACATAGTACATTTTTCGAGATCTCAACCCACCCTTTTAACATTTAGCGACGTTTTTTACATTTAGCGACTTTTTTCAATTGTCCGATTGAGATGCTACTAACATCAATAACGAAACCACGAGGTAAACATATAGCAGTTTTAACTTAATCAGGGGTCATAACTTCGCGGTTACTGGCTGGTTGGTTTTCAAACTTGTTCGAGCTTTCATTGACAGTAACAATCTGGTAAAGTGTGGTAAAGATCGGATGAAAAATGAAGGCCCTATCGTCTTAACGAGACAAAAGTTAACGACGGACGGACGACGGACGGACAACGGACAACTCGGCCACATAAGCTCTGCTGGCCTTCGGCAAGTAGAGCTAAAAAAAAAACATTAAAAAAGAAATCAAAAAAAAAAAACAGCCCCAAAAAGTAGGTTAAGGTCATAGATTAAATCCATGCATCCAATATCCAAAACACAACTATGTCAAAATATATTTTTTGTCTCCACAGATTAAGCTATAAACTAGGTGTAAGGCATCTAGTGCATAATTATAGTTCATGAGAAAGTGATGTAAATGTAACAATTAAAGTTATCTGTCCTTTGCTTGGAGGGTGATTGTCACATCCACATTTGCTTTTGACACGTTGTGACGTACTACCCAAGAAACAACTATAAGCGAAGTTTGAAAGGTCTAATGCATAAAGTTTGTGAGAAAGTGACCTGAACGAAAATGTTGAAGGTAAAAATGATTAAGTTATCTGCCCCTTTCTTGGAGGGTCATGGTCACATCCACATTTGCTTTGTCACGTTGCGATGTACCACCCAAGATACATCTATAAGCAAAGTTTGAAGGTCTAGTGCATACAGTTTGTGAAAAATTGACCTAAACACAAAAGTGAAGGTAAAACGTATTAAGTTATCTGCCCTTAGGAAAACACTTATTTTGGAGATTTGGAAATATTTGGAGGAATAAAGTTTGGCATCTGCATAAAGACGGTCTTATAAAAGTAGGCGATCAAGTGAATAGCTTTTGAAAAAATGTGATACTGTCTTGGTCAATGATACAGGAAAATTCAAATAATTCGGCGGAGGAGGTTCTATCAGAACCAATATTTTATAACCCAAATATAAAAGTCAATAATACGTTCTTTTATCATGATATATGTAAAAATGGGATATTTTTATAAATGATAGTGTGGACGATAATTGTTCAGTTTTATCTTTGAAAATGTATGTGCAAACGTCCCATTTACCAAGTACATGGGAGTGGTTATTGCTATCCCGGGTGATTGGAAAAGAGGTATAAGAAACCAAACTAAGATCGAACCAATAATAATAATGTTATCAAACTAAAAATGGCCTAACAAGTGAATCAGATGTTCTATCCTCAGTTTTTGAAGTCAGCCGTCGAATTACTTAGTAATTCCCAAAACAAATGGGAGAAATATTTGGACACAGCCTTAAATATCGAGGATTGGAATACACTATATAAACAAACACTGGATTGGAATACACTATATAAACAAACATTGGATTGTAACACATTATATAAACAACCATTGGATTGGAATACACTATATAAACAAACATTGGATTGGAACACACTATATAAACACACTTTAGATTGGAACACACTATATAAACAAACACTGGATTGGAACACACTATATAAATAAACATTGAATTGGAACACACTATATAAAAAACATTGGATTGGAACACACTATATAAACAAACATTGGATTGGAATACACTATTAAACAAACATTGGATTGGAACACACTATATTAACAAACATTGGATTGGAACACACTATATAAACAAACATTGGATTGGAACACACTATATAAAACAAACATTGGATTGGAACACACTATATAAACAAACATTGGATTGGAACACACTATATAAACAAACATTGGATTGGAACACACTATACAAACAAACATTGGATTGGAACACACTATATAAACAAACGTTGGATTGGAACACACTATATAAACAAACGTTGGATTGGAATACACTATATAAACAAACGTTGGATTGGAACGCACTATATAAACAAACATTGGATTGGAACGCACTATATAAACTAACATTGGATTGGAACGCACTATATAAACAAACATTGGATTGGAACGCACTATATAAACAAACATTGGATTGGAATACACTACATAAACAAACATTGGATTGGAACACACTATATAAACAAACATTGGATTGGAACACACTATATAAACAAACATTGGATTGGAACACACTATATAAACAAACATTGGATTGGAACACACTATATAAACAAACATTGGATTGGAACACACTATATAAACAAACAGTGGATTGGAACACACTATATAAACAAACGTTGGATTGGAACACACTATATAAACAAACGTTGGATTGGAATATACTATATAAACAAACGTTGGATTGGAACACACTATATAAACAAACATTGGATTGGAACACACTATATAAACTAACATTGGATTGGAACGCACTATATAACAAACATTGGATTGGAACACACTATATAAACAAACATTGGATTGGAATACACTACATAAACAAACATTGGATTGGAATACACTATATAAACAAACATTGGATTGAAACACACTATATAAACAAACATTGGATTGCAACACACTATATAAACAAACATTGGATTGGAATACACTATATAAACAAACATTTATTTCAGTAGACGATACTTACCTCCAAACTTTGCAATTCAAAATTTTACTAAGAATTGTTTTTACTAAGGCAAGATTACATAAATGTGGAATGTCTGAAACCGAACTGTGTACTTTTTGTAATAATTCTAAAGAAACTATTTTACATTTATTTTATGACTGCATCTTTTGCAGAAATATTCTTATAGAGCTTTTCGGTCATTTGAAGGAAGAATGTAATATTTTGTTAGAAATCAAACCGAAGAATATTGTTGTAATTTTGTACAGGTACCAGTAGTCAAGCCTGGTTACTGAGGACATTATGTCTGTCTTCGGTTTGCACCATAAATCTAGATGTGTATCTCTCTGCAGGGCTAACTCAGGCTAATGATAATGATCATAATTTATGGGTTAGCATCCCTTATTTGGGAGATGCACTATGAACCAGACTAATGCTAATGCTACATGATTTATGTGTTAGCATTCTTATTTGTAGATGCTATAAGATTGATGAGTTAGCATGCTAATATTTACGACCATGCTAACCCCTTATTTGGAAGGGACCTTATAAAAAGGGAGGTTCGTGGCTTTTTTCCTGGCTTTTTTCTAGAGACAAGAGATTAGTAATCATGTGAGAGAGACAATATCATTATTGCTAAAATGTTGTAAATAGTAATTCATAATAGTATCCTAGCAAGTAGAGATTAAGTAGAAATTAAAGTTATAGAAAATAGAATTGGACTCGATATTTCTTTCTACCTTTTGGGGTAAGAAATTGTAAAAATATCATTCTAGTCTCTAAGTGCTTAACAGACATTGATAGTATTGTATATATTTAGCGCTTCTCTATAAAAAGTATATTTATTCTTGCCAACTGAGAAAATGCCTTCCAATTTACTGTGTTTATATAGAACATGTTAAAATATTTAGAAATATTGAATTGTAATATTATTTTTAAAAAAAAAAAAAAAAAATTCAGGATATGCTGTGACAAAACATATCAGAACTATAGGTTATTTAGCAGTAATTAGCTGTACGTTATATTGTATAATCATTATTTTTTTTTTTTTTTGTATAATAATTCCCTGTATGATTCAAGTCTCAATAGAGAGCAGAGAGGTACTATTACTGGTATTGTATGAGGTCGTAAAAATCGCATATGTATTGTATCTAAAAATATATGCACACTTGATATTTGAAATAAAATGATAAAAACAAAACAAAACAAAAAGTGTCTTTAGAAAACGGACCAGAACGACATTGATCCAACGACCTACAGGTCATACTACACCAATTCATTTTCCATAGACGTACATTATAGCTCTAAACTCTGTACTGAGTTCCCTAATATAAGAAGCTATAGTTTTAGTGTATTAGGGAACTCAGTACAGAGTTTAGAGCTATAATGTACGTCTATGAAAATGAATTGGTGTAGTATGACCTGTTGGTCGTTGCGACTCACTGTCGTTCTGGTCCGTTTTCTAAAGACACTTTTTGTTTTGATTATGCACAAATTATGAAATACATTGCACAAATTAATGATTTAACCTTTATAAGTACTCTTCAAAAGTTAAATTTAATTTTTAGCAAGATTTTTTGGTTTGTTTACCTTGTAACCAATCAAAATTAAGAGATTCTTTGTAATAGCTCCGCATTTACCGTGAAACTTTACCCCTTCCCGCTGATTGGTTGGTAATTGGTGTAGTCTGATCTACAAGATCACAAAGCTAACACAGTGTGCTATATACGTTCTGCTAACAATTTCACTATGGTGCGACCCTCGTGGAGTAAGAATGCGTTTCATTTTTAATGACGGAGAGATTGCCCACAAAATACTCCCAAGGAATCTAACATACTACACAGGCAACACAAAAATGCCTGTGTTTAACTACTACTGGAGGATCTATATATTCGACATCCCTTTTATTGATTTACTGATAACCAAATTCAGCATTTCATTAAACATGTCTATCCTAAATGTTAGAGTATAACAGATATAACTTATTACAAGCAAAGTTTTACTCTTGAAAGCGTAAAATGGCTGCCGAGAGGAAATAGTAGGGCCCGACTGGAAACGAAGTTTAACATAATAAACACGCCACGACCGTTTTTTTTCTTACCAAACACATTCTTCCCGAGTTTTACCATCAATTGTTCCTACCAAACATTTTTAATCAAGGCGGGCGACATCGCTTCTCTCTGTTCAAATACCTTGATTTGAATACAATTCAACTTTGGAGCACGACGTGCTAGAAGTACACATCAGCACAGAAATACAGGTGTTCACAGGTAATTATGAAAACCATATAGGCAGCGAATAAACCCATCGACTAGTGTATAACAAGGCGGTATTTACGAGAATACCGCATAATAAATTGGTAGTATTCCATTAAAAGATATTATTCCATTAAAATACAGATTTGCACTTATTCCATTCCAATACTTGCGGTTTCATTCAGTTTCACTTACGATTTCATTATGCTCCGTAAAAATCCCGGACGTGAAGATCCCGGGAATATTGCCGCATTCTACACTTTAGTAGACTGTTCTACGAAAACGTCATTTGAGGCAATAAAACGGCAAGCTTTGAACATTGATAAATATGTGTTTATACCATTCAAGTTTTTTAGACGGATTCCCTAGGAATTGAAGTTGTAATGCATGCTAATTGTCGGCTACATGATTCACAGTCTGTTAACCGTAGACATATTCTAAACCAATATAAGAGTCAGCTGCCTTCGGCAGCTCAATAACTTGGTTCCTGTATTTATTTTAAAGGGACACGTGGCAATCGTGCTGTTTCAGAAACTCGCGGCGTCCCGTAAGTTTTTCTACATAACTTGCATTTTTCAATCACTAATATTAATTATAAAACTATTTCAAAGCGAATTATTTTTGCATAGTACTAACTATTGATTGTAGCGCACCAATAATATACGTAAACTTATGAAAGTATGGTAGAAAGAAGAAGAACAAATTTAAACTCAAAATTGTATTTATTTACATGTATATATATAGCAAGCATGTTTAAAGTCAGGGTGATATCAGATTAATAATGAATGCTAATGTCAATCTTGATAAAAAATAAAAGTGAAGAAATCAAGATTGTCGTTTGTCACTTTAATGGTATTAAGAGAAGGATTTGTCTTATGTTGGATTAATCAGATAATCACTGTTTTTATTTTGAGCATCCGTGATTGTATTGTTTCCTGTTTCATATCCTATATGTTCATATAGCACAAACTCAAGTACTGATTAATCATGTATATAGCATGCCTCATTTATCGTGGTTCCAGAGGAAAATGCAGGGTTTTCAACAAAATTTGCAGCTATTCTGCAGTTCTGCACATGAGAGGGTTCTAGGCTCATTCTGCATATGTTTATCTCGATATAAATGTAGGGTGGGTCTCTCTCACCGTTTGTAATGTTCATTTTTCTTGGTTCCATATAACCTTTTGTGTGATTCGCTGTAAAACCAAATTAAATTTAACTTTATACGCTGGTAAAATTACTCACCTGGGATAAATATTTAGTTTCTTAAAACTGTCTTTCCTTTTCAATTTATAGTCATCAGCTTGATGTCTGCATGGCACATATCTTCGTGCATGGCACATACTTATCTTCGTGCATGGCACATATCTTCACAAAAACCTATATTCAATTAACTTCAGATACATATACGTATTCCTCCCGAACCCACCCTTCTTCTACCTGTCAGATTATCGGCAAAACCTTTCACAATAGTCGAGCTGCGCTGTTCTCTGACAGGTCTCGACTCACCTGTGAATACAGAACTTCTCAGTGATTCAGAACTGACTGTGCCAGTTATATCAAAACGTATGTTTAATATAACATCTTCATGACTTTTTTTCTGGAAGTTTGATATTCATATACCATTATTGAGTTGGAAAAAAAAGATATTTTGTTTGTGATATATGAATATATAGTTGAGCAACAACGATTCTGTTTGTGATATATGAATATATAGTTGAACAACAACGATTTTGTTTGCGATATTTGAATATATAGTTGAGCAACACCATTTTTGTTTGTGATATATAAATATATAGTTGAACAACAACGATTTTGTTTGTGATATATAAATATATAGTTGAGCAACAACGATTTTGTTTGTGATATTGTTAGTTATTAGGATTCTTGACAGGGGACATGGGCTCACATTCTCTGGCTGGAAATTATCTTCACCCGAGCCGTTAGGCGCGAGGGGGAATATATATTTCCAGGCAGGGAATGTGAGCCCATGTTCCCTGTCAAGAATCCGAATAACGAATTTGTCATACTTCAAAGTTGTAACCATTTATTTAAGAAAAAAAGACAGCCAAAACACGATTTCATTTTTATTGCGCCAATTTTCCCGTAACGTGCCTCTAATTAGATGTTGTTTACTTTCGTGTCGTCATCGCTCTAACGTCTTTAAATTTGGCGGATTTTTTTAATAAAATAAACGTATTTTGTCACTATGTTAATGTTTTGTTATCTGTAAAGTTGCCAAAAAAATACACTTACGATTATTTCAGAATTTTACACACAGTGGAAAGCGCAGAAAAGCGATACCTAGAACTAGGAAGGAAACAATCGGCGGTTTCCAAAACGAATCGGCAACGTTATCGTCGCCATTTTGTTTTTGTGTATTGGAGTAATGGGGTACCTACGGGGAATTCGTCCTATGTTCACGTCTTGAGACGTAGACATGGGCTCAAGTCTACGGCGCATTGACCAATGAAATCCTGAGAATTTTCTTTGCAGTATGACAAATAAATATGTAGGTGAGCAACAACGATTTTGTTTGTGATATAAAAATATATATTTGAGCAAAAACGATTTTGTTTGTGATATATAAATATAGTTGAGCAACAATGATTTTGTTTGTGATATTTGAATGTATAGTTGAGAAACAACGATTTTGTTTGTGATAGTTGAATATATAGTTGAGCAACAACGATTTTGTTTGTAATATATAATATATAGTTGAGCAACACCGCTTTTGTTTGTGATATATGAATATATAGTTGAGCAACAACGATTTCGTTTGTGACATGTAAATATACAGTTGAGCAACACTACTTTTTTTGTGATATATAAATATATAGTTGAGCAACAACGATTTTGTTTGTGATATATGAATATATAGTTGAGCAACAACGACTTTGTTTGTAATATATAAATATATAGTTGAGCATCACTACTTTTGCTTGTGATATATGAATATATAGTTGAATGATTTTGTTTGTTCTACATGAACAGTTGAGCAACAGTGACTTTGTTTTTTCTATATAAACATATTTTCCTCATAAACACCTAAGAAAATGATCAGGTCGTATACTTTGACCAGTAACTGTTGACGTTGGTTGAACGTATTTAATACATTTCACTCTCCACACTTTCTGTTGAGTGAAGCGTGGAGTTCATACAGCCTCATTAATGAAATTGATGAAGCGTGGGGGTCATAGCCTCATTGACAAGGCTGATATATTACCACAGGCTCATAAATGGATGTAACTTAAAGGGACACATGGTAACATTGGATTTTTTTTCAGCATTAAAATTAGCACCTCTATTTATAATTACTGCTTCATTTTGACTTTAAAACTGGTTGCCTATAATTAAAAAAAAAATGAGATTTCAATTTTCTTCAATATTCTACCAAATTGTTAAATATATTATTGGTGCAATATTATCAAAAGTCAGTAATATGTAAAAACAATTTGCTTTGAATTTATTCAAATAATTAATAGATCTATTATGATAGAAAATATGCAAGCTATGTTAAAAACTAACCGGACGCCGTGGGTTTTAAAAATCAAGATTGCCATATGTCCCTTTAAATCCTACTGAAACGTTAAATTCAAGAGTTAAAGGTGAAACGTGAGTTATCAGATGAATGCTTTATCAGAATGTCACGGTTATCAAGTTCACATGTATAATCAAACATGTAGTTGACCTCATGTTATTGAAATCACTTGCCTCCACAACCTGTGAGGTCAAACATGTTGGTCTTTTTTTTTCTTTTTGCCTTTTTTTTAATTTCTGTCATTTATTCGCACACTTCACTTTCTTAAAGGGACATGAAGCTTAAAGTAGCTATCCGCATATTACATCAGATGTACACGGTTTCTAAATCTACTGATGACGAGGTTTATATATTTATAACTTGTATATTTTGAGAATCCAAACTCATTAGACGGTTTTAACCAGCCAGGCCAAACCCCGAATCCGGAGCGTTGAATTAAGAGTTACTAACTCATAATTCATTTTACGCATATTCAGTTTTGGAACCCACAAACAAAATTACTTTAAATCGGCACATATACATTATTATAGGACCTGAACACCTGGATAGAGTTTTGATACACGGTTTTGCCCTGTAATGTTGCCGTTATTTTGCGGGTAAGTTTCTTTAATGTATAGGCCACACAAATGTTTTAATGCAGATGTACACATGAAGAGATTGGCTTAACATAATAAGGGCGCCACCTAGCGAGACAGCATACGCCCGTTTGCTAAGGATGTCCTTGTTCTCAGGTCTAATTAAATGACCTTGACATATGACCTACTGACAAACAAAAGCATGGGGGTTGTTGTTTAACCAAGAGCAAATGTGTATAAAGTTTCAAGATTGTTGGTTGAAATAGTTACACGAATAAAGTCGGGAAAGAATCGTTCATGACCTGCTAACCATTCATCAGAGAGGTGTTATACTTCTGGAGTTATCGTGTGGGATGGTTATGTTCATGAGGTCATGGTTACCTTGACCTTAGACCTCCTGACAACAGGACTACTAAAGATCAACAGGGTTTCTTCTCTTACCAGGGGCTGTATACCTATGCAGTTTCATGAGCGCAGGTAATATACTACTAGAGTTATCGAAGGAAACGCGTTTGTCCATATGAGGCACTGACCTTGACCTTTGACCTACAGACCCCTAAAGCAGTATGGTTCCTCCTTTTCACCAAGGGCAATGTGCCTAAAAAGTTATATTTCCGGAGTCATAACATGGGATGTGTATGTGTATGTGTATGTCAATAGGATGTCAGGGTGACCTTGACCTGGCCTACTGACCACAAAGCAAAAGGGTTCCTCCTCTCGCCAAAGACAGTGTACTATGAAGTTTCATGAGAGTAGGTGTTAAACTTACGAATTTTAGTGGGAGGAGAGTCAGATATAGCTGGTTCTTAAACTTGTCCGAGCATGTATTGATATTAAGATTCTAAACAATGTTGGTACAGATCGGATGAAAAATGACTTTTCATGTAACACAACGCTGCTGTTGCTGCTCAACTTTGGCTGGTTATTGAACTTTTTCAAGCTTTCAAGCTTTCATTGCTATAAACACGCTGACTACGTCTGGTGGAGATCAGATGAAATATGAAATAGCGAGAGATTTAACGAGGCAACATATAGCAGTTCCCAATAAATCAACTTGTCCGAGCTTCCATTAATATGAAGGTGCTGGACCGTAGGTCAATATTTTGCCAAGGTGTGAGCTAGGCTAGGTTGCAGGTTATATTTTATGAAATGGACATGACTCTGGAGAACTGAAGTTCAGAGTTATTGAACATGTCAATGTAATTTGAATAATTGACAACAAGCACTATATAAAGTTTCGAGACCGTAGACAACTCTGCCTAGTGCCATGTCTCCCTTTAAACATGTGACATAGAAGATATATCAAATACCAATTAATGAGATATATACATAGTGGCATATCAGTGCCATCAGCGGTATAATAAATAAAACCAATTGTGCAGTGACCGAGAGAAATAATGGTCAGATAATGAAATCCACATTATTATTTTTAAAAAATGTGTGAGAATATAGTAATCTTATAAACTTGTGGTTGTTTATGCATGTATCGTAAAACAAAGTCTGAGGTCCATTTAAATGGACACACGATGTTTTTTTGGGTTTTTTTGTGTTTTTTTAATTTCCATCACCAGATTAATGGTGATCCATTTATTCACCCCGTAATAGGTTTGTGAGGGTCGGGGTGGGCCATCCCTCAACAAACCTTACATAAAAAACATGTATTATGCATTTATTAGTTTGTAAATAAAGTAATAGGAAATATAATCAAAAGAATAAATGCATATATTGTAATCAGAGACAGAATAAATGGGGAGGTTTTCTTATTCTTTACAATTATAGAAGTATATTATACAATGTACAATTTTAACAGAGTGTGAAAAAAATGCCCCACTGCAATCCAGAGGTATTTCCAAAACAATTTTGGTGGAAAATATAGTATGATTGCTATATAGGGAATATATGGAAGCTATAAGATGGCAGCGAGTCTGTATAAACTCTGGAGAAAAAGACAATAATAAATGTAAAGAATATTTGTTTCAAAACCCAGTGTACAGCCCACATTGTCAATACATACAGACTAACTTTACACAGATAATTTTAATGTTATAGTATCAAAAATAAACATTATTTTATATTATGAAATCTATGCATTGCCTCTACTCCGAGGCTCACTGAGTTTTTTCTCATATTTTGTTTTTGGAAAGAGAAAAAAAAACAATAACCCATCCTGTGTAATAAATCTGTATATAAATCCCTTATCAAAGAACAATGTTTTTAAAGGATTAATATACACAACTTCCAAAATTATTATTTTTTCTAAAAAAAACAAGAAGGTTGATTAGGAAAGACCAAGATATAAGCAAGGGTATGCTATTTCTGATTAGTAAGATAAGCTTTGCATGTCCCAGAATAAAAACATTAAGTTTATTTGCTACAGTTTTATACTGGAAAAATCAACTAAGTAAATTTCAGAGATTTATTTAATTTACTTAAATGGACACACGTTAGTGAAGATTTGGAATTTGGAAAACTTAAAATATGTTTGTTTTACCTGTTGAAAACAAACGTATTTTAAGTTTTCCTGAAACAAACATATTTTAACTTTATCGGAAAAATATGTCCCAGAGTTAACTGTAGTTATATTTCCTGTTATAAATGTCCCAGAGTACTGTAATTATAACTACAGAACTCTGGGGAAAACTTAAAATATATTTGTTTTCACTAAATAACACGTTAAAAAAAGATTGTTATTTTTATTATTTTTTAGTTCCCAACACTGATACTGCTACCTGTGATTTAAATTAGAACTGTCAGGTGTGATCTAGGAAGTGAAAATATGGGTGGATTGAATTTGGATTTGTAAAGTCGGGGAAATAGGGAAACTTAATTGTAAATGGCGGAAACGGCAACTGCAAAACAATTATGGGAAGTGAGAACCAAGAGCGCCGCCTAACGGGGCATATTTGCCAGTCGTTGGCAAGGTTAAACCGTTTTCAAAGGGAAATATTTTTTTAAAAAACATGAATCAGAGAGTGATTGGCCTTTATAAGAGGTATTCCTTGGATCATGCTGCAATTGGGCCGTTATCAAATGTATTTATTGGATCATGTTGAACATCATTCTCTACCCAGAGCTGTCGTTCCTTGCATAGACATATATCTCTGTCAACGTCTCATCAAATACCAAGAGTCTTGGCAAACGATGAAAAACGATGGAAATGCAAACATTCTTGATTGCACTAATATTTTTCTGAATTAACTTTATATGAAATGCTTAAGTTACAAAAGAAAAAAAATTCGGCTAGAATGTTTTAAATGTACAGTAAATTATGCTCAGAATTATATTGCGGTAGAATAAAGGTTTGTACTTTTGCCTATCACTCCGCCGTCAAAACGTTCATAATACGCACCACCAAATCATATCAAAATGTAGAAAATAAGTCGTGTTTCTTTCGACTGTTTAAGTGTCAATCATCAGCCGATAGTTGGTAGTGTCACGGTGTTGAAGTTCTGTTCGCCATTTTCATATTTTAATTATCATGTGACAAATTATCATGTGATCGCAGGCTACTTTCTTAGACGTTGACAGAGGTCAATGTAATGGCCTCTGGGAGAGATTGGCTGAACATGTATAGTTTTCTTGATGCATACCTTATACTTTGAAATGTATTAACCACAATATGTTGTCAGTTAAAAGATAAGGGACAGACTGACTGGCGGACGGGCAACGCCTCGGCATAATACGTCCCTGCGGGCGTTTAAAAATGGTTAAACAATTTAAGACGGTGGAGAAGAAAAGTAGCAAAATATCTTGAGAAACGGGAAAGGCAAAGCTCTGTAACGCCCCCTATTGTACTAGCACATTTGAAATTATTTCTGTTTATAGTACTCTCAATTTCCTATCATTTATGTCTGTCTAAATTAGCAACCTGCAATTGGGGCTATATACACACAAGGTTACACCACAGAGATAATGTAATGTAATCAAACTCGACCAAATTCCGTTTATGTCGAGCTGTAAAATTACTGTAACATTTTATCAGATGTATCTGCCCTTACTTCCTACACCAGATTACATGGTAGTAATCATGCATTATTAGTTTGGTCAGGTTAACTTTTATAGTTTTAGAGTAGACGACGCAACATATTACATTATAAAGATTGAATTTAAATTACAAAGGACAATAACTCGTGTAGTCCAGGTTATCGTTACTTACTTTCTACACATCATTAGTTGCTAGCGATCTTGCACACCTAGTTGGTCAGGTTAGCTTTTATAGTTTTTAGAGTAGGCGACACAACATTTTAAACTATTAAGATGACTTAAAACTATAAAGGACAATAACTCCTGTAATTTGTATCTAATTTATCTGCACTTGCTTTCTACTCATCATTCCTTGCAATCGTGAACGCTCAGCCAATCCCGTCATTCCTCGGGATCCCGCCTCGTGTGTATCATGGCGCTTCGGTATGTTCAAAATCTTGACATTATGTTAGCCGGAAGGCAACGGCACAGAAAATAGTGCACTGTTGCTAAGCTGTTGCTACATAAACAGTATATGGCCGCTTATCACACGTGTTTATGTATGATTTGCTTTGCATGTTTGTTATTTACAATACAGATGAAGGTTTTATCACTGCTTTCACGTAAATAAACTATAGATGGAGCAATCGGCTAAATGAGATTGCAAAATGTTGAAGATAACTTTGGTTTTGAATGCAAATTCATTTTGGCGGGAATCTGACGCGCGTCACGCTAGTTCTGTTCTGTTCTGTTCTGTGTAATCTTTACCGCCAACAATGGCGAACCCTAGTATACTAGGTAGGAGTGTCCTTCACCACAAAAATGTTTTTATATGTACACAATCCGTCACCACAATGTTTATAACAGTCACTTTACAGCGTATAATTTTCAGTACTTAGCAATATTGTTCACTAGGGTTCCTAATTCATGAAGACCACGCTACTAATGGGCGGTCAACCAAGAAGGGAGTTTCTATACAGTGTGTATCTCAACGTATGTAGGTTGAAGAGGAGTCGCCTCGACTGGTATTCCAGCTGGTGAGTGAAGTCATCTTCTCGTATATATGTTGGGAACACGTTTGACCAGTCCACAATCAATTTCACAATGTCACTTGATAAAGTTTTACTCATGGAGATGCCGTTCTGCTGTAAAATCACCTTGATCTCCCCGAATGCTGATTCCCTAGCCGGCTGTAGAATCCTACATCCCAGGATAAAGTGTTCGAGTGTCTCGTTCTCCTCGTGGCACAATGGACATAATGTGCTTACTTCGTTCTGATTAAACCTTGCCCTATTCACTTGAAGAATGTAGGTACCGGTCAGTATTCGTAGTCTGGCTGGGATTCTTGTTGCTTCTCTACTGGAAGAGCAGTCCACTCGCAGGATTGGGTGAGGCTTCCCCGGTGAGTAGGTGCAGTTCATATATCTGAGTGACGAGTATAGGCGTGCCTGAGCCTCGATCGCTTTCCTCCAATTTTCTTCAACAATAATGTGTACATGTTTCTTCCAGCAAAACTTGTTCAGCGGGTTTTCAAGATATGTAAAAGCACTCCCTAGTTCATATTTCGCTAATAACGGTTGCACCAGTTTAGCCCATGAATGAGATTTTTCACCTTTCACAATAAGTTGCCTAGACAAAAGTTGCTTTTCGAGGCTTGTATCGCTCTGGTTACACAGATTGTTGAAGAAACTTAGAATTTTCAGATCTAAAACAGCTTCAACCGGTAAGAGGCCCGTGAGAATATACACTGACGGATCAGCTACATTACTTGTTAATGACAAAATTTGTTTAAGAGTGTTTTTCTGGAATTTTTCTAGCATTATAACTAGTTTGGACGTAGGTACAGTTAACTCGAGTCCATACAGGAGTACCGGTAAAACATACACTTTATATAGATTTATCGAAGTCACTGGGTCAAGTCCATTCTCTCCGTGCAGACCTGCTCCTAGCAGGCTATAAAGGGCTCTCCTAGCTTTCTCAATGTTCTTGTTAACGTTCGTTTCAGCATTTTCATTAACGGTGGAAGTTCGTGTGATACCCAGGTGCGGGGCAGTTTCAGTAGTAGTATGACGTAACCAATATGGAAACCTGCGTATTACATTCGAGTCATGCTGCGAAGCAGTGTACGAGATGTTGCGAATGCATTCCTTGCTAATGCTATTGCTTACCAAGTTTGGTTTACGCATGTACAACGTGTGTTTTTAAGGAATAGGCGACACAACAAGTTTTGTGACAGACAGACGGACAGAACACAGACAAATGACGATGGACAAAGTGATCCCTAAGTGTCTTGCCATGTTACACAGGCGACACAAAAATGGGGCACCGTAAGTTTAAACTAGAAATTTGTGTGGACACGAATGCCTCTGTTGTATGCTATCAGCTGTAAACTGTATGCTATCTGCTGTATACTGTATACTGTATGCTGTTTACTGTGTGCTATCCGATGTATACTGTATGCTATCTGCTGTATACTGTATGCTATCTGCTGTATACTGTGTGCTATCCGTTGTATACTGTATGCTATCAGCTGTATACCGTATGTTATCAGCTGTATTATGTATGCTATCAGTTGTATACTACCGTATGATATCTGCTGTATACTGTATGCCGTATACTGTGTGCTATCCGCTGTATACTGTATGATATCTGCTGTATACCGTATGCTATCAGCTGTATACCGTATGTTATCAGCTGTATTATGTATGCTATCTGCTGTATACCGTATACCATTTGCTGTATACCGTATGTTATCAGCTGTATACCGTATGCTATCTGCTGTATACTGTATGCTATCAGCTGTAAACTGTATGATATCTGCTGTTTTATGTATGCTATCAGTTGTATACCGTATACCATTTGCTGTATACGTATGTTATCAGCTGTATTATGTATGCTATCTGCTGTATACTGTATGCTATCTGCTGCTATCTGTATTATTATGTATGCTATCAGTTGTATACCGTTGCCATCTGCTGTATACCGTTTGCCATCAGCTGTATACCGTATGCCATCTGCTGTATACTGTATGCCATCAGCTGTATATTGTATGCCTTCAGCTGTATACCGTATGCCATCTACTGTATACCGTATGCCATCTGCTGTATACCGTATGCCATCAGCTGTATGCCATATGCCATCAGCTGTATACCGTATGCTATCTGCTGTATACCGTATGCTATCTGCTGTATACTGTATGATATCTGCTGTATTATGTATGCTATCTGCTGTATACAGTATGCTGTCTGCTGTATACTGTATGATGTCTGCTGTATTATGTATGCTATCAGTTATATACCGTATGCTGTATACCGTATGCTATCAGCTGTCTGCTGTATACTGTATGATGTCTGCTGTATTATGTATGCTATCAGTTATATACCGTATGCTATCTGCTGTATACCGTATGCTATCAGCTGTATACCGTATGATATCTGCAGTATACCGTATGCTATCAGCTGTATACCGTATGCTATCAGCTGTATACCGTATGTTATCAGTATACCGTATGCTATCAGCTGTATACCGTATGCTATCTGCTGTATACCGTTTGAAATCAGCTGTATACCGTATGCCATCAGCTGTATACTGTATGCCATCTGCTGTATACGGTATGCCATCAGCTGTATACCGTATGCTATCAGCTGTATATCGTATGCTATCAGCTGTATAATGTAATTATGCTATCAGCTGTATACCGTATGCTATCAGCTGTATACTTTATGCTATCTGCTGTATTATGTATGCTATCTGCTGTATACCGTATGCTATCTGCTGTATACTGTATGCTATCTGCTGTACTATGTATGCTATCAGCTGTATACCGTATGCTATCTGCTGTATACCGTATGCTATCTGCTGTATACCGTATGCTATCAGCTGTATATCGTATGCTATCAGCTGTATAATGTAATTATGCTATCAGCTGTATACCGTATGCTATCAGCTGTATACTTTATGCTATCTGCTGTATTATGTATGCTATCTGCTGTATACCGTATGCTATCTGCTGTATACTGTATGCTATCTGCTGTACTATGTATGCTATCAGCTGTATACCGTATGCTATCTGCTGTATACCGTATGCTATCTGCTGTATACTGTATAATATCTGCTGTATTATGTATGCTATCAGTTGTATACCGTATGCTATCTGCTGTATACCGTAAGATATCTGCTGTATACCGTATGCTATCTGTTGTTTACCGTATGCTATCAGCTGTTTACCGTATGCTATCAGTTGTATACCGTATGCTATCAGTATACTGTATGCTGTATACCGTATGTTAGCAGCTGTATACCATATTTTATCAGTATACCGTATGCTATCAGCTGTATACCGTATGCTATCTGCTGTATACCGTTTGCAATCAGCTGTATACAGTATGCCATCAGCTGTATAATGTATGCCATCTGCTGTATATGGTATGCCATCAGCTGTATAGTGTATGCTATCAGCTGTATGCCGTATGCTATCTGCTGTATACCGTATGCTATCAGCTGTATAGCGTATGCTATCTGCTGTATACCGTTTGCAATCAGCTGTATACAGTATGCCATCAGCTGTATACTGTATGCCATCTGCTGTATACGGTATGCCATCAGCTGTATGCTGTATGTTATCTGCTGTATACCGTATGCTATCAGCTGTATAGCGTATGCTATCAGCTGTATAAAGTAATTATGCTATCAGCTGTATACTGTATGCTATCAGCTGTATACCGTATGCTATCTGCTGTATACTGTATGCTATCTAATATATACTGTATGCTATCTGCTGTATTATGTATGCTGTCAGCTGTATACCGTATGCTATCTGATATATACCGTATGCTATCAGCTGTATACCGTATGCTATCTGCTGTAGACCGTATGCTATCTGATGTATACCGTATGTTATCAGTATACTGTATGCTGTATACCGTATGTTATCAGCTGTAAACGGTATGTTATCAGTATACCGTATGCCATCAGCTGTATACTGTATGCCATCAGCTTTATACTGTATGCTATCAGCTGTATACCGTATGATATTTGATGTATACCGTATGTTATCAGTATACTGTATGCTGTATACCGTATGTTATCAGCTGTAAACGGTATTTTATCAGTATAACGTATGCCATCAGCTGTATACTGTATGCTATCTGCTGTATACCGTATGCTATCTGATGTATACTGTATGTTATCAGTATACTGTATGCTTTATACCGTGTGTTATCAGCTGTAAACGGTATGTTAACAGTATACCGTATGCCATCAGCTGTATACTGTATGCTATCTGCTGTATACCGTTTGCTATCAGCTGCATACCGTATGCTAGCTGCTGTATTACGTATGCTATCAGCTGTATACCGTATGCCATCTGCTGTAAACTGTATGCCATCAACTGTATACTGTATGCCATCAGCTGTATACTGTATGCCGTCAGCTGTATAATGTATGCCGTCAGCTGTATACTGTGTTCCATCCGCTGTATAATGCATGCCATCTGCTGTATACTATATGCTATCAGCTGTTTACTGTATGCTTTCTGCTGTATACTGTATGTTATCTGCTGTATAATGTATGCTATCAGCTGTATACCGTATGCTATCTGCTGTATACCGTATGCTATCAGCTGTATACCGTATGCTATCAGCTGTATAATGTAATTATGCTATCAGCTGTTATACCGTATGCCATCAGCTGTATACCGTATGCCAACAGCTGTATACCATATGCTATCAGATGTATACCGTATGTTATCTGCTGTATACCGTATGTTATCTGCTGTATACCGTATATTATCTGCTTTATACCGTGTGTTATCAGCTGTAAACGGTATGTTAACAGTATACCGTATGCCATCAGCTGTATACTGTATGCTATCTGCTGTATACCGTTTGCTATCAGCTGCATACCGTATGCTATCTGCTGTATTACGTATGCTATCAGATGTATACCGTATGCCATCTGCTGTAAACTGTATGCCATCAGCTGTATACTGTATGCCGTCAGCTGTATAATGTATGCCGTCAGCTGTATACTGTGTTCCATCCGCTGTATAATGCATGCCATCTGCTGTATACTATATGCTATCAGCTGTTTACTGTATGCTTTCTGCTGTATACTGTATGTTATCTGCTGTATAATGTATGCTATCAGCTGTATACCGTATGCTATCAGCTGTATACCGTATGCTATCAGCTGTATAATGTAATTATGCTATCAGCTGTTATACCGTATGCCATCAGCTGTATACCGTATGCCAACAGCTGTATACCATATGCTATCAGCTGTATACCGTATGTTATCTGCTGTATACCGTATGTTATCTGCTGTATACCGTATATTATCTGCTGTATACCGTATGTTATCTGCTGTACGATATCAGCTGTATACTGTATGCTATATGCTACATACTGTATGCTATCAGTTGTATACAGTATGCTATATGTTATCTGCTGTATACCGTATGCTATCAGTTGTATACAGTATGCTATCTGCTGTATATCGTATGCTATCAGTTGTATACCGTATCCTATCTGCTGTATACCGTATGCTATCAGCTGTATACCGTATGCTATCTGCTGTATACCGTATGCTATCTGCTGTATACCGTATGCTATCTGCTGCATACCGTATGCTATCTGCTACATACCGTATGTTATCAGCTGTATACTGTATGTTATCGGTATACCGTATGCTATCAGTTGTATACTGTATGTTATCGGTATACCGTATGCTATCAGTTGTATACAGTATGCTATCTGCTGTATATCGTATGCTATCTGCTGTATACCATATGCTATCAGCTGTATACCGTATGCTATCCGCTGTATACCGTATGTTATCCGCTGTATACCGTATGATATCTGCTGTATACCGTATGCTATCAGCTGTATACCGTATGCTATCTTCTACATACCGTATGCTATCTGCTGTATACCGTATGCTATCAGCTGTATACCGTATGCTATCTGCTGTATACCGTATGCTATCAGCTGTATACTGTATGCTATCTGCTGTATACCGTATGATATCAGCTGTATACTGTATGCTATCTGCTACATACCGTATGTTATCAGCTGTATACTGTATACTATCTGCTGTATACCGTATGCTATCAGCTGTATACTGTATGCTATCAGCTGTATACCGTATGCTATCAGCTGTATACTGTATGCTATCTGCTACATACTGTATGTTATCAGCTGTATACTGTATGCTATCTGCTGTATACCGTATGCTATCAGCTGTATACTGTATGCTATCTGCTACATACCGTATTATATCAGCTGTATACTGTATGCTATCTGCTGTATACCGTATTCCTTTACGATGCAAATCTTGGATTTTGACGCATTGACCTCAACAACGAGCTTTTAAAGCTTATGTCTGCATTCATAAAGATGGATACCAAGTTTTATAAAGCTACGATAAAAAGTATGGCCACGGCTATCCGGAAACTTCGGGAAGGACAGACGGAAGGCCTTTTGATGAATTATTATTCTTTAACCGTGATCAGAACCGCCTGTCAGTTCGCCAAGTGATATAACGGTCAACTACTGAACTAATGTGTCACAACTTCTAAATATACGTGTTGAAGCATGACTATATTACATACTGTATGTTGTACACAATATAGGAGATTCTGATAATGCACCTAAACGAACCCTTATTGTGTTTGTGATGTCTTACAATGTATCTTGCCCTTTTTTCATCTTTAACGTCGTGTGTGTTTGTGGTTGACTGTCGTCCTTCAATGCTATTTTTCCTGTTCGATTTTTATATCTACTTTTGGAACCACAGAGCTATGCTGCGGAGCAACAGTCTGAACACAGGTCTGTGGATCAAATGTATATTCACGGCAGTCATTCTGGCTGCAATATTCCGCTAAGTGAAAGGACAGGAATCGCCAAAGAAAGCGATATACGCTTAGGTTTATATACTCCTCAAAATAAGTTAAGGACCGCAAGAAAATGTCTCCATATGCTTACCAATGAAATTTACTAAATACCATTTTCAAAGGTTACACAGATGTAAGCAATGTTGCATTAAACTGGACAGTGTCAGGTCTTCTGCATTAGATGAAAAAACAAAATGTTGATATACATTGTTCTGTTAAAGAGTCCGATATTTTTTAAATATTTCTAAAAATCATTAATTTGCCCCAAAACAACAATACTGAAAGTTTTAATATGTTTTGTCAATTTATCTCCATCAATGGAACTATGGACGCGACATTTTAATTATCTCCGAAAATTGACTAACCTTTGACAGTTTAAATGCATACACCGAACAGTTTTGAAAAACGCTGATTTTTTTTATCCCATCAAAATGAAGTAAATTTTCAAGACCTAGTTGCATATTTGGCACTGGACGCTTATCTGTAGAGATATCCTAAAGCAAATTGTAACAGATAGTCATGAAAATAATACGAAATAATATTTTTGGGTGAAAATGGGCATTTTATTGAAATTTCAAAATCTCAATTTTCAAATTAATTTGTTTTGGTGTAAAATGTTCCTAAAGAATACAGAAAGACGAAACAGTTTCCATTTTTGGAATGTACTGTGTATTTAAACTTGTGCGATGATGCAAACTTTAATCTTTTTGAAATAAAGAAGAGATGATCCTGACTTATTTTGAGGAGTATATAACGAAAGCCGGTATTATTTAAGAATGGTTCTTTCTTATTTCGTTCTAAAACGTTTTAAATAATTTGAATAAAAGTACTCAATTAGTAGTAGACAATATCCGTATAAGTATTGGATACGATGTGTGAGCGACTGATACATACAGTTCTAGTATCTTCTAAAACATATGTCAACAAGTGTGTTGCCCACTCACCAAATGTTACTAAATCATTACCTACTAACTACTCAGTATCGGCTTACAGAGTGTCACGAGCTATGAGAAGCATTAAGGTTGTAACATTTCAGCAGCTGGTAAATGATAAACAAATCTAAAGTATCATTGTTCGGCGCCCTCAAGGGCGCCGGACATACTGTGGTAGTACTTTGACCTTAGGCATGGGGAATCAAAAGGACTGATAGTTGAGTATGTTTGGATTGTAATTAAAAATGTTTAAATGGCATTTAAAGCATGCTATAAAATGCACCAGAATAAGATATAAAACACAAGAGATAAAACTGCTTAGCGATTTCTTGAATTTCTGTAAGAAATGATGCACCAATAATTCAAAAATTATACAAAATCATTTCATTAAAACGATGTCTCCCTGTATTTTGACTGAAAACGAGGCTGATTATAAAATCAAATGGTTAAATGCGTAATACGAATTTTAGAAAAATTTAACGAAATTTATCGATCGTAATATCTGCGTTTCAAATGTTTTCACATTGTTCTCGTTTTTAAATCGTTTTGATTAATTATTATTGGTAAATTACATTAAATGTTGCTAAGAAATGAGAAAATACGATGATATATCGGAAAGTTTTGGCATTTAAATTTCGTTTACGGGAAATCGCTAATTTTGTAATGCTTCATTTTGACTGTCAAATGCAGACAAATGTATTGAAAACGAAAGTAGATTTATGAGCGCAGACTCTTTGCATCAAGTTTTTCTTGTCTTTCAATATGGTTTGCAATTGTAAGTGTTACAGCTTGCTAAAGAACCAAACAATTAATTGATTGCAGTGGGTCTGAGTAATGTTTGGTATATGAGGATACAATCGATAGTATCCCGTGATTAATAGATTGTGTATCAAGTTGTAATGGTATCTAAGTGTGCGACGCAATTTGTATGACTAAGGACATGTATTGTGAAGCATGTTTATGATAGGTGTACAAATGTAATATGCCAACTGGTTGTTGTTATTGTCCCCTGCCGGTCGAATGGACTATACTAATGGGGCTATACTTTCGTCCATTCGGTCTTCCGTCTGTCCTTCTCGAAGCTTTCCGGATAGCTGTGGCCACACTTTTTATCGTAGCTTTATAAAACTTGGTATCCATCTTTATGAATGCAGACATAAGCTTTAAAAGCTCGTTTTTGAGGTCAATGCGTCAAAATCCAAGATTGGCATCGTAAAGGAAATGCATCTTAAAGGTTTCCGGGCGTTTGTGGCCGAAACATTTCAGGAATCATTTTCAAACTAGTCATATTTCACAGCTATTATATATGTTTATCACATAACTCATGGTGTGGGAGTGGAATAACACCATTCTATATGTGCCATATATAACTAGTTATATAAGTATGCAAATAAACTCTGATGTATTTGTAACTGTTGGTATCATTTTCACTGGGTGTGAAAAATACGGAAGTGAGCCATAATGAACCGCAATTTTCACAAATCACGCCTGTGAAAGTGCGTACGCGAAGTCGTTTCAGTGGCAGAGTCAGTAGAGTGTCATTCATATTTTTGTAATGTTTTACTGGCTTCGGTAGCTCATTGCGCAATAAAGCATTGGCTTTAAAGCTACAGACCTCTGCCTCACGTGAGTTTGTTTCCTGGCGAGAGCATTTCTGATGATAAATGTCATCCTTCACCTCATCTCCGTCTGAGGTTTCTGTATCAATATGATGGTTTAACGGGCTTTAAAACCCCGTTTCATTTCGATCTGTTTATATAACAGACCTACTCATGTTGTCGGCTGATACATGTTACCAAATAATATTTAGTCTTTAACGTTATTAATTTGAAATGAATGTTTGTATCTGCGAAAGCCGTTACCGATTTGATACGCATGCCCGAATAATTATTTAGAGTTTCTTGATATTCCGTTGCGTTTTAAACTAAAACGACTTATTGAATATGTTTCAGATGTCATGCACAGTCACGTAGTTTGAAAGTCATGTTTGATTATGTCTCAGATTTCTCAGACAGTCTGGTTGAGTTGATACGACTATTCGATTATGTTTTAGATTTACCTGATAGCCACATATTTTGTAAACTAAAGCTAATGTTGGGATATGTTTTAGATTTACCTGATAGCCACATATCTTGTAAACTAAAGCTAATGTTCGACGTTGTTTCAGATGTCACGGCGTACACCGTGTCGATGGAAAATAATATGTCATTGTTTTACATATTTCTGTACTCAGTTTGATGATATTGTTCTGTGCTTAAATGTAACACGTGTGCTTGCTGGTTATTTGACATGTTCACATCTCCGAGTTACAACTGTCCCCATATTTACAAAGGGTACCGTTGTGAAACTCTGTTAAGCGAAAATGGTCACTTTACGGATGTCACGTTGCCAAGTAAGCATTTTGGCAATGATTTCTCAACAAAGTCGATACAACTCTTGCATTTTGTCAATACTATGATGCACCCCAATGCACACAGATCGTATCAGAAGGATGGAAGAACAACTTAACTAAAGGTTCTCTGATGATGACCAGTGCTCAAGAAATAGGATAGCCCGACGCCCGGGGCTCCTCGAAATGCATTCCGGGCCTGTCTCATTTTGCAGACGAGGAGCCCGTCGGGCCTGTCTTAAAAAAAAAAAAAAAAAAAAAAAAAAATCCCCAAAAAAATCAAGTTTTACTGGATCTCAAGCTCAAGTTCCTCAAGACAAAATACTCCCATGTGTATTGTGAACTGTGAAAACACTTGCAATAAAGTAATTAAAATGTGTTATACACACATTGAAACAATAAGAAGTTTGAATATTTTGCCTGGCTTCGCGTCGGCAGTTTGTCACAACTTTCAGGTCGACAATAGTTGACATAAAACTCATCATTCTGCTATTAGGGTTGTGTTTCCTTTCCTTTGTGATAAGAAATACCGTTTTTGTCATTAAAAACACACTAATGCATGAAAAAAAATCGTTATTGATGGTATTTTGATTGAATGTTTGTGAAATGTTTGGGCCGTAAAAGTGCGGTGTCATAGTAGTTCGGATGGTACATAATTTCGGATATATTATATATATATTTTTTATTTTTTTTATTTTTTTTTTACATAATCAAATAAGAAAAACTGTCCTTTACAAATACATGTTGGTGGAAAGAAAAATATATATACTGTATATGTATAAATACTATTAATTATTTAAGGTGTAAGGAGTTCCTGGAATCCTACTTTAAAATGAATTCTAGTCTAGGCTCCTAATTCTTTACTTGGAGAAAGTGGTGACAAAAAGAAAAAATATAGCCAGAGGAGGCTCTGATAGTCTCATAAAACCTGATTAAAAATGTGGCTCCAAGTTTAGCTCCAGTTTCACCAAGTTGGCTCTGATTATTATCGTTTGGCAAAAGTGCTAGTACTCTCCTTTGCATTGGTTATAAATTACTATGTAATATTCTATTCTAACATATTTTAAACGAAATGGTAAATAAGTCCGCTGACCAGGGAGCATAAAGTGGTAGCAAAAAGAAAAATATAGTCAGAGGAGGTTCTGAGCTTGATTAATACATAGGTAACAAAATTAATGTGTGCTATAAAAGTGAATAAAGAAACATTTCCAATAAGAAAAAAATATTGGACCTTTCCATTTTAAATCAGGGCCTGTCCAATTCAAATCAGGGCCTGTCCATTTCAAATCGGGGCCTGTCCATTTTCAGAAGCAACAAGCCCTGGGCCTGTCTCTTAAAATAATTTTCTTTGAGCACTGATGACACGTATACAGTTAACAAAATCCTGGAAATTTGATAGCTAATGAATTTTAAGTTTTTCGAACATGGAGGATCTTACATGAGTGACTGTGTATTATTGATTTTAATAAACGAGTTGAATAAAATGATAGAATATGAGGCTCTGCCTATCCTATCCTATCCCATGTTTTTTATATTATATATACATGATCATTTATGTGTTTTACTTATATTACCTATTAATGCTGCCTTGTTTGTTAGAGAATATAACCTGGCGGGGATATCTTTATTTATACTGTCGCGTTTATTGGGATGACAACAGGGTACATTGTAAGAGTGATATTCGGTGTACCCTAGAACCTGGTTTAAACCCCCAGCGGCCTTTTTTACCACTGACCGTTCCAAGGAGGTAGCCCTATGTTCAACCCTTTTGTGTTTGTTGTGTCTTATCTTGCGGTTTATTCATCTGTAAAGTTGTTCTTTGTTTGTGTTTGTGGTTATCTGTCGTCCTTGAATGCTACATTTTCTATTCGATTTTTATATTTACTTTTGGATTATGCAATAAGGACAATTTATTGAGGACAAACTAACCATCACTTTTAATACTCTTGTTAGTTTCATAACGATCACATATACCGTTTAGGTAGAAGTAGCAGTCGCATATATTTGGTATATAAGGCTATGTACAGTTAAACATTTCTAAGGAGAACACCTCTATTAAGAGATCATCTGCTTCATCATATGTATGACATTAACATTCACCTGTATAAGAGGCCACCTGTGATGAAGAGACTAATTTTGCTCGTTAATTTAGGGGTCTCTTAATACAGGTTTGACCGTTTAAACAATTTTTTTGCAATATTGGAAGTATGTTCGAAGCGAATTTATTAAGTGACATGTCATTCCAATCACGTTGGTAAGGTCGCAAGTCAACATAATATCTTGCGGTTCTTGAGAAGCAATACGGTGGCCTATTTCCGACGTAAGATAGCTAGCTATTTATGATGATTGTGACGAGAAGATAACTTCAATGTACGACTCTCCCGACAGTTCATTAATACTGTGATATATTTATTTATATTTTCCAGAGCTATATGGCGGTGTTGGACTGCCTCTACCTTTAAGTGATCAAGTATATATGGACAAATACGACGAACCATGATATCAGAGATCTGCCATAGTGACTCTCCCGTATTAGCTTGTAGAATTCATAGCAGGAGAACTTCCAAGTTCAGTGCTTTGTTCCAGTAATCACATTTAGAGTGATCTTTTGCTGCACTCCAACACCGCTCTTGAAAGCCTCAAGGGCAATACAGGTTCATTTTAATGAAATTTGTTTTCTCTTAATGGCGATTGATTTTAAGATGTTCCTGTATAACTCTATATTAAAATATGACCATAACGCATTATATTACTAAACTCTCATAGTTTCAGAGAAGAATATTTTTTAATGATTTTCTTATATAACTCTAGGTAACACTGTGACCGCTGAGATCACAGCATGAAGGGGGAAACATTTACTCGTGTTCACCATTTGATCAGTCTTGATAAAGGACCATACGCTAATGCAACATGCGAAGTATTATAACTCTATGCCTTGTGGTCCCATAGTAGAATTCTCACGTGTTCCACAATGGTTTATTCTCTTGTTGCTCTGGCTTCAGCCAAGTCACTGAGTACCTTCTTTGTGGCTTTCTAGGCTAATGTGTTTTGTATTTATAGCAAGAAAAGAAGCAAAATATGACCTTGACCTTGGTAATTTTTGTCGTTCAGTGATGTCCAGCAGTGCCAACAATACATATGACCAAGTATCAAACAAAGAAAATGAGGCAATCACATACAGTTAACTGAGGTCGTTACCTTACCAAGGTTAAGTTTTGGGGAAATAAAGCAAAATATGACCTTGACCTTGGTAAGTTTGTCCCTTGACTCAACAAAGCATCTGACAAAGTTTCAGAAAAATTCGAGCAGCGGTTGTTGAGATATAGTTGATTTAAAATGCAGCCACCGCCGCCGGAAAAGTGACTGCTTCATCTCGCTACCCACTATCATGGGCTAGACAAAAAAGTGTGTATTATGATTCTGGTCAACCCTTTATTACATTATACTATATACATATAACACTAGCTTTTCTTCTCTCTACCCTTTATTACATTATACTATATACATATAACACTAGCTCTTCTTCTCTCTATCCTTTATTACATTATACTATATACATATAACACTAGCTCTTCTTCTCTCTATCCTTTATTACATTATACTATACACATATAACACTAGCTCTTCTTCTCTCTATCCTTTATTACATTATACTATATACATATAACATTTACTGTCAACTGTTTTTTACACCTTTTCCAATTCTGAAAGCTATCCTTTATTTAAGTGCATCCGAGGTCAAGGGATTAACGACCTCTCACTGCTGCGGGTTCGAATCCCACTGGGTGCTCAACTTGTAGGTGAGAAAGTGTCGATTCTTACGGATCGCGGGAGGTATACAGTACTGGTTCATAAATAAGTGGTCTGCCGTCACCACAAAAAAACGACCATCATGCATAGCCTAAAATGTGCTAGAAAATGATGTTAAACCAAACAAATAGTTTAGCAAGCGACACACTAACAAGCGCCTATAATCAATTCCGAATTCTCGATGTTATTTCTACATGAATGTTTGTACGGGAAATACATAAAATGGAGAATCAACCAAGAGAAAGAGACAATGGAGAATCAACCAAGAGAAAGAGACAATGGAGAATCAACCAAGAGAAAGAGACAATGGAGAATCAACCAAGAGAAAGAGACAATGGAGAATCAACCAAGAGAAAGAGACAATGGAGAATCAACCAAGAGAAAGAGACAATGGAGAATCAACCAAGAGAAAGAGACAATGGAGAATCAACCAAGAGAAAGAGACAATGGAGAATCAACCAAGAGAAAGAGACAATGGAGAATCAACCAAGAGAAAGAGACAATGGAGAATCAACCAAGAGAAAGAGACAATGGAGAATCAACCAAGAGAAAGAGACAATGGAGAATTAACCAAGAGAAAGAGACAATGGAGAATCAACCAAGAGAAAGAGACCTTTTTCTGAATCATTTATCAATCACTATCACCAAAACATTGACATTTTTATTTTTTAGATAAAACAAAACGTGATACAGTGTATAGTGTATAGTGTATACATTTTTTATATCTTAATGCTAGGAGTCTACTGCTAGGTATATTTTAAACAGTTTATATATAGTTTTTTCCATACATACGTTAAAACTTTGTATATATAATGTAATAAATCTTTGAAAAAAATTGTATGGCAAGGGCTATTCCGAAAAAACATACACGGAAAATTTAATAAACATCTATGGGTGAACCCTCTTTTCTGAAATTTGGTTCTTTCAACTCAATTTTGCATCTATGGGTGGGTGGTCAATTTTAAAACTAACTTCCTGGGTTCCCATATATGTTTTAATGGAATAGCCCGAATATACGTGCAATAGTTTCATACAGTAGTTTATATAACCTGTATGTGTACACAATGTAATCAACTCTTGATTTACCAACAACCTCCTGTTACCGACATTAAGTGCCGGTACCGAGCAATGTCGGATATAGCAGGTGTCACTGTACTTGTGTAATGAAAGCCTGTGAACCATTGTATTCATTAATCAACGTTTATTACTTTATCGACGATAATATTGTACAAACATACCAGCGAGCAATGTGTTGCTATGTATCTTATCCTAAAGGTTAAGATGGCTTTCTGTCGTAGTTCACAGGTATGTTGGAAAGATCATTATTCCATACATTGAGAAGGTCCATGACATACACTATTGTTAATGTGTGGGAAATGTCTGGAATTGATAAAATATTATTCTACTGGTGTGCAAACAGTCAATTCATTTTGTTATATACTGAGCAAAAATAAAAAGTACCCCTTGTTCTTTCCCTTCTTATAAAAAATGCAAAACAGAAAATAAACAATGGTGTACATAGAATAATTAGATAGACCACTACCAATAGTCCAAACAAAATATTTTTTGACAGGTTAGTACACAATGGAGTTATCCCCCTTTTTCTTAAACCGTGCATTTTTGGTAAACACATTAAATCTATAAAAATTACTTAAATTATTGTCTATATGTTGGCTACCAAAACAAAAGCACACAAAAACATAACACAGGTTGTGTAAATAGCAGCTTTTGCATCAAATTACCTCCCTTTAAAGTTTCCATAGCATCCATAAAAGAGTATTGCTTGGCAAAATTTGAAACTGTTTAATGTAATATTTAGTACTCAGTGAAGTGTGCTTACAAACATCAAAAACTGTTTAATTAAAGTGCTGTTTGACCGGTCCTATGCCCTCAAAAACTGGCCTTTGGCAATACCAGCAAAAAAAGGGGGTACTTTTATTTTTGCTCAGTATATATGTTGGATGCTCAGTCTTCTCTCATTAGTATTACAGAGTACTTAAAGGAACACTCCGACACACAGCGTTTTTTATCAAGCATTAAAATATGTGTCTCGATTTATTAATCCAGTGTCATTTTGACTTTAAACATGCTTGCATACAATTAAATAAAATGTTGAGTTTTCACTTTTTATCTTACATAGGTTTAAATATATTATTGGTGCAATATTATCAACAGTTAGTAATATGCAAAAACAATTTGCTTTATACTATTCTTACAATTAATATTAATAATTGAACACATGCAAGTTATTTAGTAAAACTAATGGGATGTCAATTTTCTTTTCTTCTAAATATCAAGATTGCCGTGTGTCCCTTTAAGGTGTAGTTACGTTAGTAAGCATCCATATTTGTAACTGTGTCTACTTTTACTAAATAAAGATGTTTCATTCATGCACGTCAGTATTATTTGTTTATCCAGCAATAGGCGCTCGGCATTCATAACTTTTCAAAGATTTTGTTATGGTGTTCCAATTATTATCGACTTGTAAGTGAGGAACAGTCAATTCTTATGGATGGCAGTACTGGTTCTACCCAGGAAAAGTGGGTGGTCTGCCTCCACCACAAAAAATCGACCGTCATATATAACCTTACATGTGTTAAAAATGACGTAAAACACCATACAAACAAATTATTTCTGGAATATTTGCTGATAATCGCGGAAGTTATGAAGCTCAAGATTTGCAATATTAGCAAAAATAAAACCCAATCTGCAGTATTTTTATATGGCAGTCAATTATTTGAACATCTCTCAATTTCAGATTTTTATTGAAATTACTCAATTCTGATTTAATACATGATATTCAATTGAAAAATTCAACAAAGAATGTTTATGAAAGAAATGTGAGAAACAGGTCAACTTCTGTGAAAGTATTCATGAACATTTCCAGTTCCCTTTACTCTGTCCGAGAACTTCACGTTTACCAAAAAATTAATAGTCAGCAGAGCTGTAGATGATGTTTGACTGTAATGAGTATTTACTCGTCAGATTCAAAATGAATGAGTAACAAGGAATATGTTCGGAGTAAATAAACATTTTTAAATAGTTCATGCTTCCAAAATGGGTGTGAGTCCATTCAATACGTTTTAAAAGAAACAAGCATTCTGATTATATAGATGTTAAGTAAAACGAAACACTGTATGGCCTTTGTTCTCAATACAAGACCCATACTTAGAACCATTTTCATCATGTAAATATGGAATAACCTGTTCCACTGGACAGTACATACAAATATAATACTCATGATTTTTAAAGTTTAGAGTATGTGTAGTAAGTTGATGAGTAACGATACTCTTAATTTTAAATAACTGAGGGTGTTTGTAAAAAAATGTTAGAGCTAAATACTCAAATTACTCAGCTCATCTACAGACCTGCTGAGACAGAGACATCATTATGTACAACATAAACTGCTTTCTTCCAAATGCCTTAGCCATTTGCTTTCCATATTTACACTCAGTACAGTAGGGCCATCCTTGAAAAGTGTTGGTTTACTGTGCTCCGACCTACTCACTATGAAGGCAGCTACCCATCTTTTGTTTGAGCATTTAGGATACTTCATTTTTTTCTTTCTTTTTTTAGGATTGTGCCACAAATAGGACTAATTTTGGGTATACATATATTGTTATTTTATTTTTCATGATAAAAAGAAGAAAACATACCATTAATAAGACATATTAAAACAGATGGTATGTATAATACGCATGACACTAGGTTTTGTAAAATGCTTTCACCACAGAGGACTGTTAAAAAAAAAAATGAAAAAAAGGTCCTACCTACCTACCCACTTAAACAATTTTGGGGCGGAGCACAGCAAACCAGCAATTTTTTTATAATGGCCTAGTACTCATAAAAACAGACCATAAATAAAGAGGAAGCATCATTTAACACTGTATATACACATTCCTTTAAAGGGTGTACATCAGGCTTGGCTTTGGGGCTAAAAAAAAAAAAAAAATTAAAATAAAAAGCTATGAAATGTTGCATATAAAACGTGCAATGGTTCAAAGATATAGATGGAGCATTAACAGTTTGATATAATACAGCGCAATAATTAATAATTATAAATCAAAAGTTTTATATTTATTTTATTTTTATCAATTTAATACAGAAATAATGTATTTAAACAATTTAAAAAAAAAAACACCAATCCTGATGTACTCTCTGTAATACAAGGTTGAATTAAAAATAATCACTCTGTGCATAATATCAACACGTGGTCAACTACCTTTTAAGAGGTCATTGACCTTTAAGCACTCCCATGTAAGAACATAATCAACTAGAAATTGTTATTGTCCATGGGACAAAAACGTATGGCTCCCCCACTAGCCCGAACAGGCATAATTGACGACTCTAGGTCCAACCGTCCTCTATTGATCTGAGATCGTTTTGATATTCAATATCCCTGTGACTGTATCTACTACCTGTATCAGTAAAGCCACATAAAAATGTGTGTGGTTCAGGTAACCCGACCGACCCTATTTTTTCAAGGGGCAGACCCTAAATCTTTTTATGCAAAAATAAAAAAAAAAATTAAAAATTAAAAATTAAAAAAATAAAAAATAAAAAAAAATTAAAAAATATTTTGAAAAAAATTAAAAAAACATTAAACAAAAAAACAAAACAATAGGGGTCATCTACTGGTCATGACCAACCATCCTTCCAAGTTTGAGGACCCTAGGTCTAACCATTCTCTAGTTATTGATCGGACATCGTTTTGATAGTCAATGTCACCGACTCACCGCAACCTTGACCTTTGACCTAGTGACCCCAAAATCAATAGGGGTCATTTACTTGTCATGACCAACCATCCTTCCAAGTTTGAGGACCCTAGGTCCAACCATTCTCTAGTTATTGATCGGACATCGTTTTGATAGTCAATGTCACCCCAACCTTGACCTTTGACCTAGTGACCCCAAAATCAATAGGGGTCATCTACTTGTCATGACCAACCATCCTTCCAAGTTTGAGGACCCTAGGTCCAACCATTCTCTAGTTATTGATCGGACATCGTTTTGATAGTCAATGTCACCGCAACCTTGACCTTTGACCTAGTGACCCCAAAATCGATAGGGGTCATCTACTTGTCATGACCAACCATCCTTCCAAGTTTGAGGACCCTAGGTCCAACCATTCCCTAGTTATTGATCGGACATCGTTTTGATAGTCAATGTCACCGCAACCTTGACCTTTGACCTAGTGACCCCAAAATCAATAGGGGTCATCTACTTGTCATGACTAACCATCCTTCCAAGTTTGAGGACCCTAGGTCCAACCATTCTCTAGTTATTGATCGGACATCGTTTGTGACACAGACCTACAGACAGACCTACAGACAGAAAGCACAAAATCAATATGGCTCCCCTACCACACTTTGTGTGGGGGAGCCATAATTATGATCACATGATTCCATCAACTTTTCCATTTCAGTATATTTCAGCCAAGGCATCCATCTTGAATTGGATTTTATAGTCACACCAACAGCTAAGGTCACATGATAACTTTCCAGCTTCCATTGGTGGAGGAAAAATCCAGGTGCCCCTGTGGTCAATTTTCATGCACCGGCACCTGCATAGAACCACTGATGCTCCACAAGCCAGCTTGATGGCTTTCTCACATAAATATCCCTGGTCCCATGAGGGCTCGAACCCACAGCGGTGTGAGGCAAGTGATTTCAAGTCACAGACTATTAAACCACTCAGCCACGGACGTCCCGACATTCATTTTGAATTTTTATGGTTTAATTTCATTTTAATTAAACCAACTTGACAAAATGCTATGTTGATCACTTAGTTATTTAAAGTAGCTTGGTATTAGTGGAAAGCTATCACAAAAAGAAGATAATAAACAGACATACAGATGTACAGCAAAAAGAAGATAATAAACAGACATACAGACGTACAGACACTGAACAATAACACATCACATAATCTACGAACATTCTCGGTTTCCGAAGAGATATTAAAAAGAAACTGCCATTCCCCCAAAATTTAGATTCCATTTCAAAAACTTGATATTGAAGGCACATCCTGTCAGTGCAGTCTGGTTTCATACGAATATAGTTGTTTTTACCATCCAATCATTGACATATGGAATATCTGCCTGCAGTGGAAAACACCCCGACAGAGTAAATAGAGAGCTAGATGTTTCTTCCACAGCTGTCATATTTTGATTGTTTCCACTTAAAGAACTTTATAATGGAATAATGATAAGTCAAATAGACAACACTTTGTAAGCTGAATTCCTTGTCTTTAAAATGGGTAAAAGATGAAATGTTTAGCTTTCCATTGATCTATCTACGACCCTTTATTCTACTACTGTCCGCAGAACAAATCGTACAGTATATGCAAATACCGCGAATCCGACGATCACGAGTATATTTGCCATGGCGCTCCCAAATATACCATGGTTCCCGGCATCCACAATATTAACGTTTCTGTTTAAACTAGAACTATTTCGATTTTGCACGGCAAGTTTTGTGGACTCTCGGAGCTCCTCTTCACGCTTACGGATGTCTTCTCGGATTTTCTGGCAAGAAAAGAATGTAAAAAATAATAATGTTTCCGTCTTCTATGACTTTACAGATAAAAACATGCAGTAATAATGAGTATGGTTTATATACAGAAAATTTGCCCAGGAAAATATATTTACAATTGAATTTGTGGCTTCTTTTCTGTTTATAATAGCAAAGAAATAGACATTATTTAATTGCTGGGATTGATTATAGGAAAATACTTCATGAGATGGCAGGCTAGTAGATCTTTTCACGAATGAGCAGATGCCAGTGACTGAAAAAACATAAACACCTACCATCGAGTGAAGAATTTTCTTATAATCGAGTAAAATAATCTATATATTATAACATTTAAACTATGATTTTAAACAAAATGTTTCTCTTTGTTGAACATTCTCGGCAAATGACACTTTACTGATGTCATAAATCTACCTGACAGTTAATAGTTATTTTTGTGTTTAGAGTTAGTTATTAATATTTAGCGATTATGGATTTTCTTTCACTGAGAAATCCCGATTTTTCAGCAATAAAATGTAATAAAACATATTCAATACACACTTCAAAAACTTTTATTTTTCTCAATAATAAGAAATGTAACCACGATCCAGGGTTATTGTTAAACTGAGATTGTTTGCATACAACTTTTTACTCATATACCAATACTGAAACAATGTGATTATCTTTAAAGTTCAACAATTTGAGAAATATGTTTTTCTTTCTTTTAAAGACTGGAGGTGTTTTTTTCTACTTTTAGATGAGATGCCATATAATTTCGGCCCCTTCAAAGCAGGCTAAAAGGCTCTGGTGTAACTCCTGGCTATCACAATACATACCTCTGCCATTTCTGGAAACAATTCACAGAATATTTTGTCGTTAAGATTGTAAGAATCACTCTGGGCTGCAAGTTGTCGTTTCTGAAAAGAAGAGTACAAATAAATATACACACTTTCACAGTTTAAAGCGTGTTATCGCAGTTCTGAAAGGGAGAATTGACAGCTGTATAAATTATTATTGTGCTTTAAAAGGGACATACGGCAATCTTAAATTTTATATCAACCATTAAAATTAGCATCTCCATTTATTAATCCTGCATCATTTTGACTTTAAAACTGCTTGGATGTAATTAAATAAAAATGTGAAATTTCAATTTTCTTCGATAATGTACCAAATGTTTAAATATATTATTGCTGCAATATTATCAGCAGTTAATAATATGCAAAAACAACTTGCTGGATACTATTCTTATAAAATTAATATTAATGATTGAACAAATGCATGACTCAGGGCTTTCCCAAGTTTTTTTTTAAGGAGTGGTGGCATTTGTGCGTTGGAAGGCGGATGGGCGCGGGAAGGGTTGGTGGTTTTTCCACAGGTTGCCGTATCGGTGTTGGGAACTAAAAAAAAAAAAAAAAAAAATTTTTTTTTTTATTATATTTTATATATATAATATAATTATATATATATATTTTTTATTTTTTTAGTTCCCAACACCGATACAGCAACCTGTGGGTTTTCCCGTATCCCGATTTTTTTTAAATGTCGGTTGGAAAAAAGAGATTTTGTGTATATCTTGATTGCCCCAAAGGCAAAAATGACAGTCATCCGGGATTAATTAAGGGAACAGTAAAGGTAATCAGCATCTAAGTAGGCCATGAGGAAAGTTGAAATGTTGATCAGATTAAGGCATCGCGGCAACTAATTTGAGGCATAGCGGCTACATTAAGGCGTGGCGGCAGGTCACTTTTTGAAGTGAAGGCATCATGGTAGTGTCACGTCTTAAAGGGCTGGAAAAAGCCCTGCATGTTATGTAGAAGACTAATGGGATTCCGCGAGTTTTCCAGAAATCAAGATTGCCATGTGTCCATTTAATGTACTGTACCTAAATATTTCATCAATTCAAAATAGTATTATTAAAGGAATACAATCACAAACACACAGTGCATTTAAGACATTTCAATTTCTTAATGAAGAAAAAATATCAGGGAACGATCATTTTTATTTTCAGGCCACTTTGTATGGAATACCTTTAAACTAAGTGTGTCCAAAGGTCGGAGATGCAGCACATTGAATGTCTTGGAGAAATTGATTTTGGGGCATATCTAAAGCGACACACAGCAACCTTTTGTTCCTTCCATTCAAACTGGGTTGAATGGTCATTATTCTGGTGAAAGTTTAATCAACTGATTTCTTTTCAAAATGAGCCCTTCCGAGGCCGAGATAGTAAATACTGTAAGAATCCATCATGAGTGATCCATGTGAGATAGAGAAATCTCACCCGAGGGGTTAGAATTGCAACCAGGGTCGAGGCTCTGCCGAGTGCCTGGTTGCAATTCTGATCCCGAGGGTGAGATTTCTTTATCTCACATGGATCACTCATGATGGATTATTTTTCTCCCATTATGTGTTTACCGGCATAAAATCAATGACTTTGCTGATTTAACGCCAGAATAAGGCGACGTCGACGTAACGTCATGACGTCGTAAGTCACATGTCATGTAAGATAGAGCTATCTCACATGAGGAAAATGCCTATCTCACATGAGCAGAAATGGGAGAATAATACTTTCTCACCTCTCACCACTGCCAGTTCGAATCCCAATAGGAGCTCAACATGTCAAGTGCGAAATTGTCAATTCTTACGGATGGCGGGAGGTACACAGTACTGGTTCTATATATTCTGTATAGCCTCCATTCCCTACAACTCTAAGATGCTGACACACAAACATTAATCTAGTTCTCCAAGGTAGCATTATATGTGGTTGAAGATTGCTTAACTACATACCGTGTAATCTGATGTCTCCAAACTGCCTAATGTTGGGCTCTTTTCCAACTGAAAAAGGTAATATATATATACTGAAAAGAAAAAACAAACCCATAATGGGTATTTCCGCTATATATTGTATGTTTAATATGCTACTGCTAACCGAATGGTACAGGGCGACATCAGGCTTGTCCTTTCGGAAAGAAGGTTTAAACAGCATCAAATACACCAATGGTTACCACTTTAGTTTCATTATCGGCAGAATGCGCATTTGGCTCAAGCCGGTGAGCAAACTTAGGCTTTAAACGTTGCAATCTCTCAACATTAAACACAATACTGAAATGGCTTTTTCAAGCGAAACTTCAACATTTATGAATTTCATGTAACAAAGTACGCTTTGATTAAAAGGTCTACTACATGACAGAGTTGTCCTTTCTGTGATTAGTTGTAGCCCATTTTGGTACAAAACACGTTGAGATAGATATATCTGGAATATTACATGGAATTAGGTGTTTATAATAGCGTAGTATAAGCAATATGCTTTTCTTTTTACTTTCAGTATATATATATAAACTGGAAGGAAAAAGAAAACATAGTTTTAACACTTTATTTCAGTATGCTAGAACTGTGGTACTTTTTTGTTAATGCAAGGGAAATAACTTCAACTAAAACATGCCAACAGATTTCAATCAGTTATTACCTAGGCTAACCTTTTAGCGAGTCTATATACTTCACTTCATGAAAGCGGGGGTATAATTAGTATCACCCCTTTGGCATATTAAGGGCTTTTCCATTAAAAATTACTCGGGACCCCAGGAAGGCAATTTAATATAAAACATCTACAGGTGCTCTATTTTCTGAAATTTGCTTCTTTAAACTCAATTGTGCAATCATGAGTGGGTGTTCAATTTCAAGTGCCTTCCTGGGGTCCCAGGTATGTTTTACTGGAATAGTGCATTCCTGGGGTCCCAGGTATGTTTTACTGTAATAGTGCATTCCTGGGGTCCCAGGTATGTTTTAATAGGGTAACCGCAGTAATTACAGACCTGCCATGAAACTAAAGTTTGCTGGATGAAGTCCATGTAATGTAGAAAAACAGAGCTAGACCCAAAACTATGCAAAATTAACATTATTCTCTTGGCATGGTGAATAAGTGGAATAACTTTACATGGCCAACAAGTGAATATAGACGTACCATAAAGCTCAGTAGCCCGGTGAGAATGGTGGACACGGACCAGGCTGGGTTCCACGTGTCTGGGTGGAAGTCACTTATACTCAGACACAATCTGCAATTATATTAAATGTCATCAAAGTAGCAATATTACTTGTCACAATACTACAGTGGTACCCTGTACTTGTCACAATACTACAGTGGTACCCTGTACTTGTCACAGTACTACAGTGGTACCCTGTACTTGTCACAATACTACAGTGGTACCCTGTACTTGTCACAGTACTACAGTGGTACCCTGTACTTGTCACAATACTACAGTGGTACCCTGTACTTGTCACAGTACTACAGTGGTACCCTGTACTTGGCATAGATTTATAATGGTACCCTGTACTTGTCACAATACTACAGTGGTACCCTGTACTTGTCACAATACTACAGTGGTACCCTGTACTTGTCACAATACTACAGTGGTACCCTGTACTTGTCACAATACTACAGTGGTACCCTGTACTTGTCACAATACTACAGTGGTACCCTGTACTTGTCACAATACTACAGTGGTACCCTGTACTTGTCACAATACTACAGTGGTACCCTGTACTTGTCACAATACTACAGTGGTACCCTGTACTTGTCACAATACTACAGTGGTACCCTGTACTTGTCACAATACTACAGTGGTACCCTGTACTTGTCACAATACTACAGTGGTACCCTGTACTTGTCACAATACTACAGTGGTACCCTGTACTTGGCATAGATTTATAATGGTACCCTGTACTTGTCACAATACTAAAGTGGTACCCTGTACTTGGCATAGATTTATAATGGTACCCTGTACTTGTCACAATACTACAGTGGTACCCTGTACTTGGCATAGATTTATAATGGTACCCTGTACTTGTCACAGTACTACAGTGGTACCCTGTACTTGGCATAGATTTATAATGGTACCCTGTACTTGTCACAGTACTACAGTGGTACCCTGTACTTGGCATAGATTTATAATGGTACCCTGTACCAGTCACAGTACTACAGTGGTTCCTTGTACTTGGCATATATTTATAATGATACCCTGTATTTGACATAGCACAACAATACCCTGCAATTGCCGGCTTATTACACAGGGTTACACAGAGACCCTGTACTTGCCTGAGTATTACAATGGTACCCTGTTTTAACAGAGTATTATGATGGCACCCAGTATTATCCTTAGTATTTACTAGAGTATTACAATGGTACCCTGCATTATCCTGAGTATTACAATGGTACCCTGCATTATCCTGAGTATTACAATGGTACCCTGCATTATCCTGGGTATTACAATGGTACCTTCATTTCCAGAGTATTACAATTATACCCTGCACTTGCCAGAGTATAACTATGGTACCCTGCACTTGCCAGAGTATAACTATGGTACCCTGCACTTGCCTGAATATTACAATGGTACTCTGCACTTGCCAGAGTATTACAATGGTATCCTGCTCCTTCCAGAGTACAACAATGGTACCCTGCACTTGCCAGAGTATAACAATGGTACCCTGCTCCTTCCAGTGTATAATAATTGTACCCTGCACTTTCGAGATTATAATAACGGTACCCTGTTTTAATCCTCTCACACTACATTTTACTTATCTGGGAAAGAGGTACGAGTGATTAGCCAATCACATGCATCCGAATCATGTTGAAGCAGAAATGTAACGAATATATAATCAATCAGTTTTTTATGTGATGTGTGATCGTTTCAGTAAATTTCTAGTGCATTTTACTAAATATTCCATGGTTGATACAAGTAAAATATATGACATTTATCAATGTTCATGTATTACCGTTATCTGTTTCCAGGATTATTAATATTTAGTTTCCAATTACCATTTTTCATTAAATAGTTTTCAGTTATCAGTTCGCATTTCTCATTTATTTCCTGAGAAATTTTTTTTACATATAAAACATTTACTTTAAATTGATAAAGTTAATGACCCGTAAAAGTCAAGGTCATTTGTGGTACAGCTCTACTCAACTGAGCTGTAGTACCAAATATACGAGCATGATTCCAGTCTGATGTATAATTGTATGAAGGGCACCTAGTTCTTAATAAACAGATTTAAATGCAAAAGTTTAACTTTAAATTGACAAACCTATCTGCTTAATTACTGAGCCAAACACACATATAAACTGACAACTTGCAATGTCAACACATAAAATGTTAATGGTACGCAATAAAAAGAATCAATCTTGTGTACCCAGTTGTAATAGGAAAATCCAACCCTCATTCAGGGTGCCTGGATGTCAAATATGAATCAGGATTTATTTTTTATTACTTGCTATGTGTTTTCATACCTGATATGGTTAGATAGAATGAAAATAGATGCTTCTGGATCAGTTTACAATCTTGCCATAGCCATCCGTTATGCTTCACAAAGCCTAAAATTCATTTTGACCCCTCTTGTTTAATACATTGTAATAAATGAAACAACATGGCAGCGTTGTTTTTAGAAATTGTCCTCTGCGCATGTCTGTTTCTAGGATTCGGCTGTACCAAGTAAAACGTAGGCTATGCAGGGTGGTGTTTTTTGTTCAATGTTCAGCACCTCTAGCAATCGATCATACTTTATTTTTGTTTTTGAATAAAAACCATAATATCTAGTGAATAAAAGGTAGGTAAATAGTATACCGAAATTATATTTTGTTATTTACACCACTATTGGTCAACTGATTTTTTAAAGTCACCCTACTCTTGAGAAATGGAATATTCCGCCATCGCCATTTTGGTTTTATCGGCAGTCAATAAAATTACATGTAAACATGGGCGGTAAAAATTAATATTTGGCTTTGTGAAGCTTAGCAGACGGCTTCTGCAAGATTGCAAACAGATACAGGAGCGTCTGTTTTCATTCTATTCAATCATATCAGGTATGAAAACATATAGAAAGTAATAAAAAAAAAGCTTGATTTATATTCGACGTCTAGGCACCCTGAAATGCACAGTAACTGTTTAATTGGAACCTCGGTAGAGCCTTATTTTTGATCAAAACAGTTTGACTTGGAAAATCCTTAATCGCCCTGGATACCCATAACAGATTCCCCTATTTGATTACTCTGTATTAATGACCTATACCTGGGGAAGCAGCTCCCAAACTGCGCTGATAAGCTGTAAACCACAATATTCAAAGGGCGTACCTTGTGTTACATTTAAATCTTCCATTGGGTGTGATCATGTAGATGCTTGGTGGCTTGAAGGGAAATTCTCTCGGAAAAACCAACTTGCCATGGTATGTCCCACCTACAGACAGAATGAGATACACGTATTTATGTAGAGAGAAACAATCATGTTAGTTCCTATTATGGCGTAATAAAGAACAACGGTTGCATTTTATTATGCCATAATAGAAACTAACATTGTCAAAAATGGTGAGAACTCAAATCCATATTCCAAGATATCATACTGATACTTCCTAACAAGTTTCATGGAAGTCGGATGAAAAATTTGTTGAGTGTAAATGCTTTACATTTAATAATCTTCAAAGGCCCATAACCCTGCCAAAAAATCAACTGATTGAACTGGTTATTCTACAAACTTACCTTCATATGGTGACTTTTCTGGCCCTGTGACAACATAGTGCCTGTAATTATAAAATGTGGAAAGATTAATAGACATGCGTATAGATCAATATAATATTGATATTATCAATTATAATCAGACATGAGCTTCCACCAGACACACAAGAAAATGTGTCAGGTTACTGGTATTTCATGAGATCATCATCATGACGCGATATATAATCAATGTCAAGATTATTAAGCAAGGCTTAGAAAACAAAGAATGGCAAGGTTTGCCATGGATAAACCACGGATTAACATTGTAATCACAATAAATTTAACACTGATATCACCATGGATAGAACACTGATATCACCATGGATATAACACTAATATCACCTGTGACCATAGATATAACACTGATATCAAAATGTATATGCCACCTATATCATCATGGATATACATACCATCACTACACCACTGATATCAAACTGAATTCACCACTGCTATCACCTTGAACACAAACTGATATCAACATTGATATAACACTGATATCAAAATGGATATAACATGGATATCACCATGGATATACCATCACTACACAACTGATATCAAACTGAATTCACCACTGCTATCACCTTGAACACAAACTAATATCAACATTGATATAACACTAATATCAAAATGGATATAACATGGATATCACTATGGATATCCCATCACTACACCACTGATATCAAACTGAATTCACCATTGCTATCACCTTGAACACAAACTGATATCAACATTGATATAACATGGATATCACCATGGATATACCATCACTACACCACTGATATCAAACTGAATTCACCACTGCTATCACCTTGAACACAAACTGATATCAACATTGATATAACACTGATATCAAAATGGATATAACATGGATATCACCATGGATATACCATCACTACACCACTGATATCAAACTGAATTCACCACTGCTATCACCTTGAACACAAACTGATATCAACATTGATATAACACTGATATCAAAATGGATATAACATGGATATCACCATGGATATACCATCACTACACCACTGATATCAAACTGAATTCCCCACTGCTATCACCTTGAACACAAACTGATATCAACATTGATATAACACTGATATCAAAATGGATATAACATGGATATCACCATGGATATACCATCACTACACCACTGATATCAAACTGAATTCACCACTGCTATCACCTTGAACACAAACTGATATCAACATTGATATAACACTGATATCAAAATGGATATAACATGGATATCACCATGGATATATCATCACTACACCACTGATATCAAATTGCTTACAACGGTATCGATTATAGTAAGAATGAACAGGGTTTTTTACCCAAAATATTTGGCGAAATTCGGCCCCATTCCCCCCTCGAAATAGTATATTTCCCCCCCTACACTTTTTCTGAGAAAAAATTCCCCTAAAAAAAATATATGGATATAACACTGATACAACCATGGATATAACACTGATACAACCATGGATATAACACTGATACAACCATGGATATAACACTGATACAACTATGGATATAACACTAATATCACAATGACTATAAAAACGATGGATATAATACTGAACTGACAGAACTCACCATCGATATAACACGTTGTCATACTGCAAAGAAAATTCTCAGGATTTCATTGGTCAATGCGCCGTAGACATGAGCCCATGTCTACGTCTCGAGACGTGAACATAGGACGAATTCCCCGAAGGTACCCCATTACTCAAATACACAAAAACAAAAGGGCGACGACAATGTTGCCGATTCGTTTTGGAAACTGCCGATTGTTTCCTACCTATCGCTTTTCTGCGCTTTCCTCTGTGTGTAAAAGTCTAAAATAATCGTAAGTGTATTTTTTTTGGCAATTTTACAGATAATAAAACGTTAACAGTGACAAAATACGTTTATTTTATTAAAAAATCCGCAAAATTTAACGACGTTAGAGCGATGACGTCACGAAAGTAAACAACGTCTAGTTTAAGGCACGTCACGGGGTAATTGGCGCAATAAAAATGAAATCGTGTTTTGGGCTGTTTTTTTCATAAATAAATGGTTACAACTTTGAAGTATGACAAATTCGTTATTAGGATTCTTGACAGGGAACATGGGCTCACATTCCCTGCCTGGAAATATATATTCCCCCTCGCCTAACGGCTCGGGTGAATATAATTTCCAGGCAGGGAATGTGAGCCCATGTCCCCTGTCAAGAATCCTAATAACTAATAATATCACCATAGAGCACCATGGATAGAACCGGATAAATCATACTCTTACTGTAACACTTTAATCCCGCCAATAATCCATATATAACTGTCTGGATCGTCTTGTGCAAAAAAAACATAACATAATTAGAATAGTGTAACTTAGGTCAAATTATGTTTATTGACCCCTGGATGATACGTACCACTCCAGTATGTTTGATGGCAAGGGAACAGCCTCCACATATGGGACAGGGTCTTTTTTTATACGTAAATAGTCCTGTCTCAACCGCGCTGTGGCAGTTGTGTTGACACGCTTTGTGGTCATCTGAAATTATAAGATTAGCAAAAGTTTTAATTTTATTTGTTTATATAGGACAGGTCTTCAGGAAGCGTAATATACATTTGTTTTTTGTCCAGTAGGAAGTCAATAAGTACTGTTACATATAGGTGTCAATATCCCAAAATCCAAAATTCACTAGAATTGTGGAGTAATCAGAGTAATATTTACTCCCTAAAATCATATCTAAGGGGTAAAATCTTAATTGTAAAACTCAGATGTGTAAGGATTTCATAGAGGACATAACAGCACAATACTCAATACAGGTAATAATAGGAAGTTCCACAAATTACCATCTTTTTCCATCTGTTAAAACCTACAGTTGTAAGTCCTGTTTGCCACAGTTTTTCTGGATAATTTTGAAATGTTGTGATTTTCTTCGCGGAAAACATTGTCAATTGAATCACTTAATATCTGTTTACTATTTGTTTGAGGCTCGATATCGATACCACCGATCTTGGTTGAAAAATCAAAACAATAATCTCATTTGCGGGCATTTTCGCTTGCTTAATCGCACAATTTATTTTAACCTCTCTACCGATACAGATTACAAAGTTACCCTGACTTCTGACTGGCATGTTACTAGTAGCGTTTGGTAGGCGTGTCTAATGTAAACATTCGAAAATTCGATATAGTATATTTTAACCTTATGCATATATCACATTTTTTTGGGGGGTATTTTACACGGATACGCATCTTATCTGGGGCTTTAAATATACAAGACTAACACAATATTCTGGATGAATAACGGGGCAAGATGTAATATTATTATATAGGGACAAAAAGTCACGTGTAATACTGTTCTGCTATATATATTAGGGTCGATACCAAAATATCCAAAATAACCGAATCCGAACTAAATATCAAAACTGTAAGACGTGTAGCTTTTTGGGTGACTTAGTAGTCATCAGATTGAATTGCCGGTACCATACACCGAACGATCTTGAACATCAAGGCAAGTTGGTTGACTTCTCTCCGCTGCTTCAGAGTTAGTAGGTTGAGTTCTTGAAGCATTCTTGAAACGCATCCCTCCTCTCGAGTCTTGTAATCCATCTTGATGAAGCGTGCGGCCTGTCTTTGGACTTTTTTGATGGTGTTAATGTCCTGTTGGAGGTAGGGGTCCCAAATGGCAGATCAAATATTCAAGAGTTGATCGCACCAGAGGTATGTAGGCTAGTTTTCTGCATTCAAATGGACATTTTTCGGGTTTCTTCTCACAGTCAGAGCTCTAACCTTAAACAGTTACAAGTTTTATAACTGCTGGAAGTTATTAAAACGCCAAATTATTATCTCTCTTTGGTTTAGAGTAGCAGTTACTTTTCCCTAGTAATCATTTGTAACCTAAATCAGTTACCAAGATCATTTGCTAATGAATTGAAATAGTTGCCAAATGTGATATGTTTATTATGTCTGATCTTCATCCAGATCCAATAAGCAGTTGTTCACTAATTATCATGTTGGAGTGTACAAAATGGTTTTTAATGAATTTTGTTGCCTAACAGTATGTAACTTGAGAGGCCTTGCGCACTGGATTTTCATCGATGCTCATAGAATTTTATTGCATGGTTGTAAAGTGAATAATCACCCTACCTGGTGAAAATTGTCATAGATGTAGGAAAGTTCCTGTACAGAAGATAGAATGCATCTAAACTGGAGTGATTTTGTGGTAGTAACTGATTCTGGTTACTATACGAGTTTTAGGTCTTTTTTAAATAACAGTCACAGGTTATGAAAAACGTAACTGTTTAAGGTTAGAGCTCTGACTGTCTCAAAAATCCTAGTGTTGAGTTAGCTTACTTGCAGTTATTTCTGATGTGTATCTTCCAGGATAATTCTTCTGAGATTGTAAGGCCAATATATGGGTTGGATGAAACTTGTTGTAAAAAGGTCTTTCATGGTCATTCGGTGATCTGATCTGGCGATAAAGTAGGCAGTCATGATCTGCAAACAGTCGGACTTGAGACTTTACCGAGTTAGGGATGTCATTTATATGGCAGTCCACAAGAATAGTAGAGGACCAAGAAATGTTCCTTGTGGCACAACTGACTCTACGTATAAACTGGACTGATCTCCCTCGACGAAAACATTCATCAAATTCATTCTCTCCTTCAAGAAGGAAGATAACCAGGCATTGACCTGGCCATTCACTCCATATGAATCCATCTTGTGTAGGAGTTTGTCATGCGGTACAGTGCCAAAAGCTTTGGAGAAGTCAAGGATACCTATATCCACTTGTATTTTTGTCGATTTGAGGAGATCTTGCAGAGTGACGAGTAGTTGAGTTTCTGTGGAGTAGCCTGATAGAAATGCATGGTTTAGGTTGGTGTGGAGATCAAAATGTTTTAGAATATGGCTGCAGATAATGTGTTCTAGTACAGTACAGCTCATGCGAAACTCACACTTTACTCGATTCGCCGAGTTTGGTTGTATCGAGTGCCGCGCGGATCTACGCGAATTCAGTGTTTGGATTCAGCGAATCCTTGCGGAAATAGAATAATCCTACTATATTACATAGTAAGGCACTAAAATTTTTGGAATATTTTCAAAATCAAGCTCTTATAAAAGTCTGCAACAAATTGCATTGTCAAATAGCGCTACATTTAATATAAGATTTTTTTTTAAATAGTTTTCTTTTTTGGGAAAATATGAGGATATTTTTTTTTGATTGGGATGAGGCCGAAATTCTGGTATAATAATTACTGATTGAATTTATGGTCAATCGCCGCGAAGCCGGTAATAGGAACCGCCATATAACTGTTGTGACCCAGTATACATAATCAGGGCATTCGAATTTTACCACATCTGCTTTTCCAAAACAAAAGTAAAATTGTCTTCTGCTTCGATTTTTTCTAAAGTTATTGAATAATTATGTATTAAAATGACTGCAATTAGAAAAAGTTGCACCTTTTACCTGCACAGTTTCGACTCGGTGAACCTAGAGTTTGTCTACGCGAATTATCGTGGCGTAATTATGCCAAGAGCTTTTCTCGTAACTGATTCCCACTCCGAGTAGTTTTATCATCGAAACTATGCGTAATTATGCGATTTGTGAATTCTTCACTCGCCGTGAAAGAGTAAAGTAGTGGGTTTTGCATGAGCTGTACTGTCAAAGTTTACATGAGATTGATGTGAGTGAAACTGGTCGGTAGTTTTCTGGTAGGTGGTTATCTCCCTTTTTGAAGACTGGGGTGATGTTGGCATTCCTCCAATCTGATGGTAACGTTTCGGAGAATAATGATGACTGGAAGATGAATGTAAGCCCACTAGCAAAGAAATATAAAAAGATCGGACGGGGAAAGTAGCATTCAAGGAGGACAGTCAACCACAAAACACAGAAACAAACATGGAAACAGACAAACAAGAAGGCAAAAGTAATAATAAAAGTAAACAACATCACAAACACAAAAGGGTTGACAATATGGCTACCGCCTTGGAACGGTCAGTGGCAAAGTAGGCCACTGGGGATTTAAACCGGTTCTAGGGTGCACCAAACCTCACACTTACCTTACTGTCAGCCCATTAAAACAGGACAGTGTAAATAAAGAAATCCCCGCCATGATCTAATCTCTAACCAACAAGGAAGTTCACTGGCACAGGTTTTCAGCACTATGATTGGTATATCGTCTGGACCCATTGCTTTTAATGTGTAGAAGTTTTTCAGGAGTTTCAGTTTACCAGGCGATACGATTTTCAAGCCAGGAATATTTAGTAATTTCATCTTAGTTTTCACATTTGGCAAGGAAGTCTGTACTTTTGCGACAAGGATGTCTGCTTTTGATTTTGAGTCTGTGGTTAGATTTCCCGTTCTAGTGGTGCAGTTGCTATGTTGTCTTGTTTTTTGGATTTAACATATTTCCAGAATGGTTTTGAATTGTTATTACTGAGTCCATCTTGAATAATTTTATATCGTTAATTGTTTTTTATTTCATAGCTAATTTGTCAAAAATTAAACTGGTCAGATCTCGAAAAACGTGATTTCGAGAAACAAGCTGAGTAAGTATAACATACCTTCACAATGTACTTGTGTTCGATATTACCAGGTTTAAATTAAGTATAACATATGGGACATATTTGAAGGAGAAATATTGTGTTTTCCCGTTTTTCCCTGTTTTGATATTTCCGGAAGTTGTCAAAGAGGCATGGTGTAATACTTTCTCGAAAATTGTGTTATGAACGAATTTAATCTGACCAGGGCTTTAATTATCAGCCCAGATCTGACCTACTATCTTTCCAACTTATTTTTTTTATTTATATTAAATGCAGTTTCTTTAATCTAAATAAACTGAATAATAGTTAAACTTCTTCGTTTTATATATTTTGATATGGATGAATCATACTTAAGACAGTTTAATTCGTCGCACAAAATCATTCGTGCAGGATTTATCAAGCCTATTTATTTTTGAAAACAAGACAGATGACGGATGTGTTTCGGCAATGTTTTGCTGTTTATTTTATAAATAAATTTGTACGTATTTCAGTCAATATGTTTTGAAATACCTGCTTACTCTAAATATGTAATGAAAACATATCCTGCCTATTTCGTTCGCGTTGATTCAAAATTATTTGTGTGACTTGATAAACATTTCCTCGTTAAATTTATCCTAGGACAAATAAATTATCGTTGATTCCACAGGAAATTGCATCTTTTAATTGTAAATAATCGCATGGATACAAATACTCTGTATTCGTAACTGCCTATAAGCCCCTTGCTAATTATAGATTTATCCGTCGAATAGCGAATAAGCTGGTTCCCGGACTACTCTGCGGTATACAACAGTGTACCAGTTGGTTCACCGATTAGTCTATAAATGAGTCTCCATGCCCCTTCCATAGTAAAGTTAGACTGTTGACAAGCTGTTAAAAACTCAAACCTGATTAGAATTCTGGGAAACTTACTTTATCATGCAAATAAACATGTCTGCTATTAAACATCAACACGTTTTCTAACATTAATTCATAACTTTCACATGACATCATCAAAATAATTTGACCAATCGGTGATCAATAAAATAAAAGACCTCCACATTCTGGTAGGGGATAAACTCGGTGTTTATCGTTGGTGCTCAACTGACTTTAGCCCTTTATAAAACTAGTTTGTAGTGATAATTATTTTAAAAGCTTTATTTTTTGTGTACATCTATGTATCTTCTTTTGGTGTTGTCTGATTTTAAAACACCAATATGGATACATTTAATTTAAATCATAGTCTAATGTTTTCATTTTTCATATAGAGTTTGACGATAAAGTCCGAGTAAACCCCTTTATTTTCACCTACTGAATATCTCGACCTACCGGAAGTTGACCACATGTGAAAGTTATGAATTGGATCAAGTTGTACGGTGCGTAACTAAAAAAAACTTATCTGTACGCGCAAGTATTCATGGGTAAATTATTATGCGGCAGATGAATTGGATTTATGACTTGTTTCGAATCCAGAGTATGTAGGTCTACAATAATCGTGTACATAAATGAATTTCCTATCCAGCAATACTTTTCTTACTACAATCCCTTGTCAATTCCCTGACATATCTGAGTCAAAGTCAGAACATTTTACATGTTTTATCAGCGATTTTTTCACCCTTTTGGGAATGGTACCAGTACCCATTCAAATGAGAAAATTTGCAAAGTTTTGCCTTATATGTATATATATATATATATACCGGTATATGTTGTGTTTTTTGTTTTTTTTAGTAATCGTAGCATCCGGATTCGGTCTGTCTGTCATTCCGAAGTTCGTGTCCGGACCGTAACTTCACAACCCCTGCAGGGATTTTTAAATAACTTGGCACAAGTGATCACCATAACAAGACGATGTGTCGCGCGCAAAACCCAGGTCCGTACCTCAAAGGTCAAGGTCACACTTTAAGTTCATAGGTCAAAAACAGGTACGCAATTTCGTGTCCGGACCGTAACGTCACAACCCCTGCAGGGATTTTTGAATAACTTGGCACAAGTGGTCACCATAACAAGATGATGTGTCGCGCGCAAAACCCAGATCTGTACCTCAAAGGTCAAGGTTACACTTGAAGTTTATAGGTTAAAAACAGGTACGTAATTTTGTGTCCGGTCCGTAACGTCACAACCCCTGCAGGGATTTTTAAATAACTTGGCACAAGTGATCACCATAACAAGACGATGTGTTGCGCGCAAAACCCAGGTCTTCAAGGTCAAGGTCACAGTTGGAGGTTAAAAGTCAAATTGTGTCCGGTCAACAACTCTGGCATTCGTGGACGGATTTTCAAATAACTTGGCACAAGTGCTCACCACAACAAGACGATGTGTCGCGCACAAAATCCAGGTCTGTGGCCCCAAGGTCAAGGTCACATTTAGAGGTCAAATCGTGTCCGGGCAATAACTTTTGCATGCCTGGACGTATTTTCAAATAACTTGGCACAAGTGCTCACCACAACCAAATGAGGTGTCGTGCACAAATCCAGGTCCATGGCTCCAAGGTCAAGGTCATACTTAGAGGTCAAAGGACACTTCGGGGGCATTTATCACTTACAGTGATATTTCTTGTTATATATATATAAATATATATTTAGAGTGAAACTTTATTTAAAGAGACAAAGTGGGGAACTATATTCTTTTAGGTGAGGGTAATGAAATACTACAAGAGAATGTTTTGTTTGTATGATGTTTTAACTCGAAAGGTTATATATGATGGTCAATTTTTTTTTGTACACCTGCCGCCAACCGAAGTGTTGATTCTTATGGATGGCGGGAGGTGTACAGTACTGGTTCTACCCAGGAAAAGTTGGTGGTCTGCTTCCACCACAAAAGAAAGACTGTCATACATGTATATAACTTATATGTGTTGAAAATGACGAAAAACATCATACAGACAAAACATTCTCTTGTAGTATTTCATTACCCTCACCTAAAAGAATATAGTTCCCCAATTCTTCTCTTTAAATAAAGTTTCGGGAAGAAAATAACTTTTTGCCATTGGGAATGGAACCGTTTTTCGGTACCACTGTTAGAACTGTTATATATATATATTATACGGCATATTTTATGGAGACAGACCACCTACTTTTTCCTGGGTAGATCCAGTACTGTATATCTACAACCATCCGTTCAACACTTTCTCACAAGTCAAGCTACCAGTGGGATTTGAACCCGCAGCCGTGAGAGCAAAAAGGTTCTAAATGCAGTGTCTTAATCATCTCGACCATGTATGCGCTTGAACATTGAAGAACAAAAAAAAAGGAAGATTGAAAGAAAATCCTTGGCTAATTTTCTATATACTCACAAAAACAAAGTGTCTGACTCCTGTTTAAAGTTGTCTGATTCAATGGCTCAATATCAAGCATGTGTAGTGTGCTGTTTTACTTTATATAATGCTGATTCTACATAAACAACTAGCTAGGATATGCCCGCGATGTACAGCTTTCTGGATTTAACCAAAACCAGACTGAATTATCATTTTATATCGTATATATCTATGTCATTCTTTACAAAAGTTGTCTTGACTCACAATCACTGTTCTGCCTAGGTTTTTTTCATGCTTAAAATAGCTGTCATGCCAAGTCCTCAAAGGATTGGTAAGAGATTTTGCGTAGTAGGGAATGTGTTGAATAAAATATCAAAAATCCATAAAGAACTAGAAGTCCTCATGACTTCTAGTGTTTAAGGGCAGGATGCTACCAATTTAACAAAATATTTTATTATAGATTTCACAAATTCAAGATTTTGTATTTTTCAGAAAGTCCAGCTAAATGTAGCGCTTGACTGAAGAAACAAACATACGATGGTTTTATTTGAAAACCGGGTCATCAGGAGATTACTGTTCCATCTGGAGAGATAACTGCACTGTCTGGAGATAACTGGGCCAATTAGGGATATAACTGGGCCATCCAGAGCGATAACTAGACCATACAGAGAGATAACTGTGCCATCTGCAGATAACTGGACCATGGGGAGATAACTGGGTCGTACGGAGAAATAACTGGGTCATATGCAGATAACTGTGCCAGCGAGAGATAACTGGGCCATTCGAAGAGATAACTGGACTATCTAGAGATGCTGGGCCAGCAGGCAGATAACGCTGGGCAATAACTGGGCCAACAGGAGCCTTTATTGAAAGTAACTTCTGTTGCGATAATGATTTTCAGACGATTCACCATTAAACTACGAAGACATGCACCAGTGATCTGCACATGTGGACTTATATCCTGTCTAGCCATAGTAGTCATTTTGACTCTGTGCAGTTCACTTGGCGAAATGAACCGACCAATTCTCGCTCAAAGAAAACTTGACAAACGTGTTTTACAGGATGTTACTGTTAGTGGCGACCACGCTGTCACCTTAGAAACAAACCTTCTCATAGTCGTAATGTCTTCTCCGACGCACTCGGAAACAAGAAATGTGATAAGAGCAACATGGGCAAAAGACCTGCCTAATGGTGCCACTGTCAGATTTGTTATAGGTACTCTCAATTTGTCAAACGATGTAGCAGATAACTTGCATACAGAAGACATTATCAATAAAGATTTGATGTTATTGGAAGATTTAGAGGAATCCTACGAAGCCTTGACTTACAAATTACTTTCTACATTTACATGGGCTTCACAACATTATAAATTTAATTTCCTACTTAAAGTTGATGAAGATTCGTTTGTGAGAGTGGATAACATTTTAGAGGAGTTATTGACAAAACCAAGCAAAAGGCTGTATTGGGGTTTCTTTGATGGGCGTGCGCACGTGCATAAAAAAGGAAAATGGTCAGAAACAGACTTTGTTCTCTGTGACAGATACTTACCCTATGCTTTAGGTGGAGGTTATGTGATTTCCAAAGACCTTGTAACATACGTTGCAACAAACGGAAAACTTCTGAAATTATTCAAAAGTGAGGATGTTTCACTCGGAACATGGTTAGGACCACTAGATATCAACAGAATCCATGAACCAAATTTTGATACAGAGTTCAAGTCAAGAGGATGTTATAATTCTTATCTAATCACGCATAAAAAGTCTACTCAGGATATGAAACAGTTGTACCGAAATATTCACACCCTTGGGCATTTGTGTAGCACTGAAACTAGAGTACGGCTCTCTTACCAATATAATTGGGACAATTTGCCTACAAAGTGTTGTGAACGAATTGATCCCACCATTCCTTGATTTATTTATTATCAAATAAAAGGATTCACTCATGTAATTTATAAACAGCTGTACCACTAACTGCATAGTCAACAGCCAAATCACTAGAGGTGTGCGGTATTACCGGTATACAGGTGAACACCAGTATTTAGCTTGGGCGGTACGTTAGGGCCCGTACCGGTACTTTGGCTATTTCCATGACCGAGAAATGATGTTTTACTTCGCTAACTGAAATTTGCTTGTACATGTTCACTGCGAATATAACACATTTTAACACCAGAACAAACACATGAATCTGATTTTATTAGCTCTACTGATCAGAGATCAGCAGAGCTTATGCCGTCCGCTGTCCGTCTGTCCGAGCTAACAGATTGGGGTTATGGGGCTATGAGAACAATAGTACAGTAACTGTAAATTCTATTCATTCCGTAGGTTTATGTGGCTATTTTGGGTTTATGTGGCTACTTAGGCAATAGGGAGAACAATGGTGTAGCCACCTAAACCCAAAATATTAGGACTTTCGTCTGTCCGTCCGTAAACATTTTTGTGTAGAGACTACTCCTCTCAAACTACTGAATGGATTTTCATGAAACTTTACAGAAAGGTTGCCCATGAAGTCTAGTTGATCCTACCAAAAATTCATGATGATGTGAAATCCAAGATGGCCACCAAATCTAAAAATAGATTTTTAAAAAGCAAGTTTGTAACGACTACTTCTTGAAAACTCGTAAGTGATATTGATATGGGATTTTTTCTAAAATGATCAGCATGACATGATGTTGGTCCTTATCGAAAATCGTTTTGATTTGACATTAAACATGGCTGCCGCAGCCATCTTTGTTTACATAGAATTATTTAGTAAAAAATGTTAGTGACTAATCCTCTGAAACTACTTGACGGATTTCCATGAAACTTCACAGGAATGTTGCTCTTGATGTCTAAATGATCCTAGCAACATTTCAGGTTGGTCGGAAATTTAAGACAGCCGCCACAGCTAAAAATAGATTTTCAAAAAACAAGATTGTAGCGAGTACTTCTTGAAAACTATAAGTCATATTGATATGGGACTTTTTCTAAAATGATCAGTATGGAATGTTGTTGATCCTTGTCGAAAATTATTTTGATGCGACGCCAGAGGCCATCTTTTTTTACAAAGAGTTATATAATGAAAACTTGTAGCAACTACTCCTCCGAAACTACTTGACAGATTTTCATGAAACTTCACAGGAACGTTGCTCTTGATGTCCAATTGATCCTAGCTTAATTTCAGGTCGGCCGGAAATTCAAAATGGCCGCCACGGCTAAAAATACATTTTCAAAAAATAAGTTTGTAACGACTACTTCTTGAAAACTATAAGTGATATTGATACATGTATGCATCTTTTCCTAAAATGATCAATTGTTGAAACTACTTGACGGATTTTCATGAAGCTTCACACGAATGTTGCTCTTGATGTCCAATTGATCCTAGCAAAACTTAAGGTCGGCCGGAAATTCAAGATGGCTGCCACGGCTAAACAAAAGCTTTGGTCAAAAATAAAATGTGAAAACGGCGAAATCAAACATGACATCACTTCGATATTAAAGGAGCAAACAAACTTTTACAAAACTCTTTTCACCTCAGAAGGCATTGATATTAATTCGGCACGAACACTTTTTTTCAAATGTTGGAAAAAAACTACATATTGAGGATGTTGACAAACTTGAACAAAAACTCAAATTAGACGAAGTGGAGATCGCAGTTTTTAAATTCAAATTAAATAAATCTCCAGGAGAAGATGGAATAGTCTGTGAATGGTAGTAGTAGTAGTAGTAGTAGTAGACCTTTATTTCCTCCAAGTATAGGAGAGTATACATACATATTACAGTCAAAGTAGTCAAAATATATACAGTTCAACATATAAATGGCATACACATACAATACATGTGACTTAAATAAATCCGTACTTCAACTATTCAAAATTCAGAATATTTACAAATCACATATAACACACAGAACAAAGATGATTTAAGTCATAAATTGCAGATGAAAAAAATAAAAAATAAAAGTGATATTAATAATAATAGTAATAACATATGGTGGTGATTAAAGGTTGTAATTATCATAACGCCATGTGTCCCTTGTCGAAACGAAAAACAAAAGTTAACAAAGTGTGTTATTAATTACGAGCCTCCTTGTTTAAACATTACTATCGGCAAACCTAAATAGTAATACTTCAACAAAGTGAATCGAGTTTCAATTAGAAATAATAGTATACCACATGAGTGTCCCTTGTTGAAACGAAACACAAGGTTACACAGTGGGATATTAAATAAGTATCATTATTATCAAAACGTTTCTAAGTAAAATGGTCAATATGCTTTTTATCATAATGATTAACATAAGTTTACGAACAGGCTTCACACTCAAAATGCTCTTTCTATCCAAGAAAAACGAGATGATTAAATATGATTCAATAAAGCCGAGCTATAGGAAGTCCACATATTATAAACAAAGTAAACAGAGTTCAGCATAAAGTATTCCAAAGTACTTGCAGTATACAACATGTTTTGCAGATTAAAATCGCATGCACCGAGTAATATTTGGACTTTTTCCTTTGGATTAAGACGTACAACATATCTATAAATATCACTACCGAAATTTGTTTCCAAGCTATTCCAAAACTTTCTTCTAATATCATTTAAAAACACACAGCTACCGAGAACATGGTCTACATAATATTGTGTGTCACATAGTTCACACTGATGCTCCATCTCTTCTTGAGCTATTATTGAAATACAACATTTGAACTGTGCTAGTTTTTTTGGATTTGTTTACTAAGAAGCCATAATGCACAAACTGTAAAATTCGGTTGGATCGATTTGAATCTAATAAATGATGTTTCAGTCGTTCTAATATCCCATTGATTAATAAATCTAGATCTTACTCTTGAGTTTATAATGTTTTTCCAACTATTTTTATTTGGAAAACTGCCATTTTCTAAGTATTTATTTATTACATATGTGAGGTTGTATTTAAAAAGAATCGCCATGATACCTGGAATAAAACCGATTTGATGATGTCCATTGATTCCAAAAGAGGTGAGACGTAAAAGAAATATATCCTTTGCTGCACAACGAACACTAAGAAGACATAATTGGCCAAGAAGTTGCAGCTTTTTCTTATCTATTTCGTACTCGATTGGTATTGAATTAAATAGAGATAATGCCACGTCGGTTCTAGTTCTTTTAGGCAATGTTTGACTAAATTTTATTCAAAATCGATGAGCTCGCTCTAACGATAATAAATCTGAATTTGTCAGGCTGGTCCAGGTTTCACAACCAAATAAAGCCTTGGGTAAGATAATGGAGTTATATATAGTCCTGCATGTCAGTGGATGTAATCCGTGATCCTGTATCAGACAACTGTTTATTAGACCAAAAAATGTACTTTTTATTTTCTTACAAGATTCATTATCTCAACAACTATACTGAGATGTGTATAGTTTAGCACTTCTTTTAGTTCGTTACTTCCTATATACCACAATCGGTTAGAGCTTGTATATTTCCTTCTTTTTTCCTTGAAAACCATAACACCGCATTTTGACGCATTATATTCAAATCGCCACACATAATTGTCACAAATGGTCAACATATTATCAAGACCCTTTTTAGAAAGTGATACCAAAGTCATATCATCCGCGGAAGTTGGACAACAGAAACTTGTATTACCTATACGATAACCGCTAGTGTTAGCAGACAGGATATTCAATTCATTTATGAAGCATAAGTACATAAAAGGAGAGATTTTCCCACCTTGCCGTGTGCCTTGCTTAATACAGAACCACTCCGATCTGTACCCCTTGTACAATACACAGCTTGTCATGGATGTATGCATATCCATGATTATCTTTAGTAATTTGATATCAAGACCCATTTTATGCAATTTATAAAAGAGGCCATTGTGCCATAGCCTATCAAAAGCTTGCCTTACATCATTAAACGCAACAAACAGTTCGCTTTTATTTTCTTTACTGAAGTAAATTATTTCACGTAACATAAATGAAGTCATACTACAGCCTAGCCCAGGTCTGAATCCCCACTGTAATGTACACAAAGGTTCTTCTATACTGTCTATTACCTTTAATACTTTCATAAAGCTTTAATATAGCGGATGACAATGTTATCGCTCTATAACTATTAGGATCGTCCCTGCGTTTCTTCCCACCCTTGAATATGGTAATTATAATACCCTTTTTCATATCTACCGGGATAAAACATCTATTATACATGTCGGTAAATAGGAAAGAAAGACTATTGTATAGTTTTTCACCACCAAATAGCAAATGCTCAGAATAAACTCCATCACATGAGCATGCTTTCCCTTTACTGACTTTCTTTATATGTGTTTTTATTGTCCACAGTAATATTTGTATTAAACCGTTCATCATTTATGCATCTTATCGTCTCTGTTTCTGAGTTAACAAACTCAGCAAATTGATTATCAAATTGAGGTTTATCTACATCGGAATAAATTTTCTCAAAATATTCTCCCCATTTATGCGTCACCTCCTTCGGATCTCTGTGGGTAGCACCATCAAATCTAATCTCGCTACCGACACTATTGCAAGCTGTTTTTCTGCGCGCGTTCACTTTCCGCCAAAACAGACCGCTGTCTACTTCGGCAGTCTTATCTATATCTTCATTCAGTTCTATTAGATATTCTTCGACTCTTTTTCTATGGTAGCAGCGAAAAGAAGATTTTGCGTGTTTATAATTTGCATAAGATATAAATGTTGCACCTCTAGGTCGACCGTCATTAATCCACTTATTTCGCATGATTCGCATTTTAAAATGTAATTTGTTCAGAGCGCTATTCAAATAAGGCTTGAGGTACGGTCTATATTTAGACTTAGGGATCGTTTTTTCGGATGAGTTATGTATGCAATTAACGATATACGCGTATAGCTTATCAGATGATTGATTGCATGTTAATATGTTATTATGAATATATCCTAAGTCAATCATATTGTCCATCTCGTCTGTATATGATCGTACCGTTGATTCATCGAGCTTATTCCATTTAACGGGGCATAGACTAATACTCTCGTTAAGTTCTTGAATTGGGGAGGGAGGAGCAAACGAGCAAATTATAGGCCTGTGGCGAGATACATTCAAAGTATTATCATCAGAAATTTCGCAGAATAATAATCTATCTGTCAACTCAAGCGGAAATACAATATGATCAATTAACGATTCATATTGTCCACAGTACGATACAAATGTAGAATTTGCACCCCGGCACATGGGAAGTAGATCGACTGCACACATATTTATGTCAGTCAAGTATCGTGAGAGATATACTCCTCTATCATCTAGGTCTTTTATAAAATGTTGACCCTGCAAATGAGTATTAAAATCATCTATTACGATCCGCAAGCCAGCTGGATAGCTTCCTCACATAAAGATTCCTAGGCCCCTGAGGGATCGAACCTACAGCGGTGAGGGACAAGTGATTTCAAGTCAGAGACGTTAACCACTATTTGGAAATCATGGGATAATTTTTTTAAATAAACCTCTGTTCTTTAATACTTTTACAAGAAGCAATATAGTTTTATTTCAGGATATTTGGGATGTCGCAAATTCTTCCTTTGTCTCAGAAAATAAAATTGTATAAAAGCTTAAATTTAAGAAAAACTGGATTTTAGAATGGTCGAAACTCAAAAAAGCAATTCCCAAAAAGTATATAAATGCCATGATTATCCGGGAGTTTGTTCCAGAAGTACCTCCGATTCTTAATATAGCGGATATACACATCCTTAATTTCAAAAACGAAATTATACCACTAAACAAATTAAAGACCAAGCATATTTTAAAGGTTATTAACTCGAATAATGCGAAACTTAATACTGATACAATGCTTTTTTTTAAATAATGTCAAATGGAATCATGTTTGAGCAAATATTAAGCACTCATTAAGCTCTAGGAAGGCCAAACAATACCAGTGGAAGTTCTTACATAATGCTATTTTCACCGAACACAGGTTAAACATTATGCATCTGTCTAACGGTTTGTGCAATATATGCAAAAAAGATAGGGAGACTTTATGTCACCTATTTTTTGACTAAAATAATAAAACGGGTATGGGAAAAACATAGAAATTATTATTAGAGATATACTAGAATAACTTGATTTTAATTCCGAAATCAATTTAAATTTCGCAGACATAGCTCTTGGATTTTATCACGTTCCGATTAAATATAACATAGTGAATACATTAATATATGAAACCAAGTGGAATGTCTGGAAATTTAGAAATAGTTATAAATACGACGTAAAGGTGATATCCACTGACACTCTTTTTTCAAATACAATACATTCTGTAAAGGAACAAATCAAATGGCAAAATTCAAGAAAAGAAAATAATGCAGCAATTGAATATATACGCTTGCTGTAGTTTTTTTTTAGTTTTTTTTTTTTTTCTTTCTTTTCGGATTGATTTCAAGGAATGAAAAATTCAATTCTTTTTATTCAACTTCTTTTCTCGTTGAGAGACGAAGCGTTACACAATGAATTGAAACATATTGTACTGAAGCACTTGCTGTTCTATTCCTTGAATTTCGTTTTGACAAGGGATAGAACATCTACAACAGCTGGATAATTACAATTTATTAATTTAATATGCGGAGAATGAATATAATTGAGTGATTATAATAATCAATGAATTAATCATAAATATGTATATGTGTATATTTATGTATACACTAGCGGATCCAGGGGGGGCGCGCGCCCCACTAAAAAGTCCGGATCATACATGTATGTCCATGTTACTGTAGATAAAATATCAAACAATTTCGTTGCACGCCCTCAGTATAATTTTTTTTTCCGCTCGCTTCTCTCGCTCGACGCATAATGGCTAATGAGTCGTTTAATTAACACATTAAATTGTTAAATCATTTTATTTGAAAACGGACTTTTTATTCATACATGTATGTCCATGTTACTGTAGATAAAATATCAAACAATTTCGATACACGCCCTCAGTATAAAAAATGTTCTCGCTCGCTCGACGCATAATGGCTTATGAGTGGTTTAATTAACACATTGTTAAATCTTTTTATTTGAAAACGGACTTTTTTTATTCATACATGTATGTCCATATTATTGTACATAAAATTTCAAACAATTTCGAAAACAGACTTTTTTTATTCATACATGTATGTCCATATTATTGTACATAAAATATCAAACAATTTGGTTGCACGCCCTCAGTATAAAAAAAGTTCTTGCTCGCTTCGCTCGCTCGACGCATAATGGCTAATGAGTGGTTTAATTAACACATTGTTAAATCCTTTTATTTGAAAACGGATTTTTTTTATTCATACATGTATGTCCATGTTACTGTAGATAAAATATCAAACAATTTCGATGCACGCCCTCAGTATAAAAAAAATTCTCGCTCGCTCGACGCATAATGGCTAATGAGTGGTTTAATTAACACATTGTTAAATCATTTTATTTGAAAACGGCCTTTTTTTATTCATATATGTTACTGTAGATAAAATATCAAACAATTTCGATGCACTCCCTCACTGGCTCAGTATAATTTTTTTTATCGCTCGCTCGACGCATAATGGCTAATGAGTGGTTTAATTAACATTGTTAATTCCTTTTATTTGAAAACGGACTTTTTTACCCTATCAATGCACTACCGCAACCTTTTTATGAGGCTAGAGACGGACCCGAAAATTGACCAAAATCTTACGCCCCCACTAAGCTGAAATCCTGGATCCGCCCCTGTTATATATATATATATGTACGGATTACATGTAAATACACATATAATGTATATGTATATATGTATGTGGGTATGCAAACGTATGTATGTGTATATAAATGTGTGTGTGTGTTTATGAATGAATGAATGAATGAATGAATGAATGAATGAAAATAAAATAAGCGAGTCATTGACTATGGCAAAAAGAAATGATAACAAAATAAACGTATGTTAATTTTTTGTTTGTATTATGTATGTGGTTTAAAATGAAGCATGTAAAGTCACATTTGATATACTTCATGATTATGTACATTTTGTTTTTGTTTTGTATATATATATATTAATAAACGGGCCATTGATTATGGTTCAAAAAAAAAAAGATGGCTCCTCTGAAACTACTCGACGGATTTTCATGAAACTTCACAGGAATGTTGCTCTTGATGTCTAATTTAATCCAAGCAAAATTTCAGGTCGGCCGGAAATTCAAGATGGGCGCCATGGCTAAAAATAGATTTTCAAAATACAAGTTTGTACCGACTACTTCTTGAAACTATAAGTGATATTGATATGGGACTTTTTCTAAAATGATCAGCATGACATGATGTTGGTCCTTGTCGAAAATCGTTTTGATTCGATGTTAGACATGGCTGTCAGCGGCCATCTTTGTTTACATAGAGTTATCTAGTAAAAACTTATAGCGACTACTCCTCTGTAACTACTCGACGGATTTTCATGAAACTTCACAGGAATGTTGCTCTTGATGTCTAACTGATTCTAGCCAAATTTCAGGTAGGCCGGAAATTCAAGATGGCCGCCACGGCTAAAAATAGATTTTCAAAATACAAGTTTGTAGCGACTACTTCTTGAAAACTATAAGTGATATTGATATCGGACCTTTTCTAAAATGATCAGTATGACATGATGTTGATCCTTGTCAAAAATTGTTTTGATTTGACGTTAAACATGGCTGTCAGCGGCCATCTTTGTTTACATAGAGTTATATAATGAAAACTTTTAGCGACTACTCCTCTGAAACTACTCGACAGATATTCATGAAACTTCACCGGAAAGTTGCTCTTGATGTCTAATTGATCCAAGCAAATTTTCAGGTCGGCCGGAAATTCATGATGGGTGCCATGGCTAAAAATAGATTTTAAAAATACAAGTTTGTAGCGACTACTTCTTGAAAACTATAAGTGATATTGATATGGGACTTTTTCTAAAATGATCAGCATGACATGATGTTGGTCCTTGTCGAAAATCGTTTTGATTCGATGTTAGACATGGCTGTCAGCGGCCATCTTTGTTTACATATAGTTATCTAGTAAAAACTTGTAGCGACTTCTCCTCTGTAACTACTCGACAGATTTTCATGAAACTTCACAGGAATGTTGCTCTGGATGTCTAATTGATCCTAGCAAAATTTCAGGTCGGCCAGAAATTCAAGATGGCCACCAAAGCTAAAAATAGATTTTCAAAATACAAGTTTGTAGCGACTACTTCTTGAAAACTATAAGTGATATTGACATGGGACTGTTTCTAAAATGATCAGTATGACATGCTGTTGATCCTTGTAGAAAATTATTTTGATTCGACGTTAAATATGGCTTCCAGCGGTCATCTTTGTTTACATAGAGTTATATAACGAAAACTTGTAGCGACTACTACTCTAAAACTACTTGACGGATTTTCATGAAACTTCACAGGAATGTTGCTCTTGATGTCTAATTGATCCTAGCAAAGTTTCAGTCGGCCAGAAATTCAAGATGGCCGCCAAAGCTAAAAATAGATTTTCAAAATACAAGTTTGTAGCGACTACTTCTTGAAAACTATAAGTGATATTGACATGGGACTGTTTCTAAAATGATCAGTATGACATGCTGTTGATCCTTGTCAAAAATTGTTTTGATTTGACGTTTAACATGGCCGCCAGTGGCCATCTTCATTTACATAGAGTTATATAATGAAAACTTGTAGCGACTACTCCTCTGAAACTACTTGACGGATTTTCATGAAACTTCACAGGAATGCTGATATAGCCATCAAAAACCTATCATTGACCTCTTGTTCTGATAAAAATTGCATGTTTTATTGTTTTAAACTGAACGACATTTTTGACAACAAAATCATGCTGCCACCATTATATAATAAATCATTCAGTCATTGTCTCTTGTGCGCTTATCGCATAATGTATCATAGCAGTGTCAAGCGTTCTCGTGTTTTGACGTTTTGTAACGGGTTCTCTCTTTTTTTTACAAAATATGCAAACTTCGGACCCAACATACATACAACAAAAATAAACAAGAAGGACCATCTTAAGATAGCTTGAAGCAGAATTGCAATTTGGCGTACCAAGACAAGGGGAAAAGTGAGAGGTCCTGCAATGTTTACATTTAGTTATTGCCCTAGGTGAGAGGAGGATCCCTATTGTTTTTGGGGTCAGTAGGTCAAAGGTCAAGGTCACAGTGACCTTATATGGAAATAAGCATTCCGCACAATAACTTCAAAACTGTAAACCTAAACTAATAAAACTTCATAGGTACATTTCCCTAGATGAGAGGAGGAACCCTATTCCTTTTCATTTTGGGGTCAGTAGGTCAAGGTCGCAATTACCTTATATGGAAATATGAATTCCACATAATAACTTCAAAACTGTAGCACCTACACCCATAAAATTTCATAGGTGCATTACCCTAGGTGAGAGAAGGAGCCCTATTGCTTTTGGGGCCAGTAGGTCAAAGGTCACAGAGATCTTATATGAAAACAATAACTTCAAAACTGTAACATACATTCGTAAAACTTCAGAGGTACGTTACCCTAGGTGAGAGTAGGAACCCTATTGCTTTTGGGGTCAGTAGGTCAAAGGTCACTGTTATTTTGTATGGAAATATGAATTTCACATGATAACTTCAAAACCGTAACATCTACACTCATGAAACTTCATAGTTTCATCGCCCTTGTTGAAAGCAGGAAGCCGATTTCTTTTGGGCCCAGTAGGTCGAAGGTCAAGGTCACATTGACCTTATATAGAAATATACATTCCACACAATAACTTCGTAACACCCACACTCATAAAACGTCATAGGTACATTGCCCTAGTTGAGAGTAGGTCAAAAGTCAAGGTCACCATGTTCTGATATGGAAATAGACATTCCATCTGATAACTTCGAAACCATAATACCCACACTTATGAAACTTCATAGGTACATTGTCTTTGGTGAGAGGAGAAACCCTATTGGTTATGGTTCAGTGGGACAAAGGTCAAGGTGGCCATGACCTTAAATGGTAATAGGCATTCCTCGCGATAACTTCGAAACTATAACACCCACACTCAAGACATTTCATAGGTATATTGACTTTGGTGAGAGGAGAAACCCTATTGATTTTGGGTCTTTTGGTCAACGGTCAAGGTCACTTTGACATTATATGGAAATAAGCATTTCGTGGGATAACTTCAAAACCTTAACACCTACACTCATGAAACTTCATAGTTACATTGCCCTTGGTAAGAGAAAATATTGTATTTCATTGGGATTATAGTATATTATACTATATTTCATTGGGATTGGTCAAGGTCGCTTATGGTGTAATATGCATTCTGCGCGATAACATCAAAACCATAACACCCCCACTGATGAAACTTTGTATGTGCATTGACGTTGGCAAGAGAAAGAACCATATTATCTTGGGAGTCAGTAGGACAAATGTCAAGGTCACCATGGCCTTTGTCAAGGTCATCATGACCTTATATGGGAATACACATTCTGCTACAACACTCACACTCATGAAACTTCATAGATACATTGTGTTTGGTCAGAGGAGGAACCATGTTGCTTTTGGGGTCACTAGGTCAAAGGTCAAGGTCACCAGTACATATTCCAAGTGATAACTCCAGGAGTACCTACACTCATGAAACTTTGTATATACATTGCACTTGGTGAAAGGAGTAACCCTATCACTTTTGGGCTTAGTAGGTCAAAGATCAAGGTCACCATATCTTCATATGGACATATACATTGCAAAGGACAATCCCGGAAATATGATACCCACATTTATTAAACTTCATAGGTGCATTGTCCTTGGTCAGAGGAGGAAGTATGTTGCTTTTGGGTTCAGTAGGTCATCAAGGTCACATTGAACTGACAATGACTGAATCCTAAGACATTTTCCTCACTGTAACTTGTAACTATTAGACCTACAATTTTGAAACTTTACAGAAATATAACCCATGTTAAAACAATGGCCTCTATTAATTTTAAGCTTAGTAGGTCAGATGTCTAGTTCACTGTGACCTGATCGTGACAAATTCCTTCCCAGTTAAAAGCAGTTAAAACAACTCATGCGGATGTTGATGAGCACATATTAGTACATGTAACAATAAATGAGAAGGACCTATCAGCCAGAAGGACCACCAGTTTTCAAGAACAGGAAGTCGTTCAGGCTTCATACTTAAATAATTTGTGTCGAACCCTTGTTATTATGGTTATGGAGCCAGTGAACCTCGTGACATTTTGATCTTGTCCCGTAATGTCTTAAATAATTTTTTAGCACTACTGATCAAAGATCAGCAGAGCTTATGCCGTGGTGCGGTGTCCGACCGTAAACGTTTTTTTGTAGCGACTACTCTGAAACTACTGGATGGATTTTCATGAAACTTACAGGAATGTTGCCCATGAAGTCTAGTTGATCCTAGCAAAAATTCACGTTGATATGAAATCCAAAATGGCCGCCAAAGCTAAAAATAGATTTAATAAAAATGAAGTTTGTAGCTACTACTTCTAGAAAACTATAAGTAATATTGATATGGGACTTTTTCTAAAATGATCAGCATGACATGATGTTGATCCTTATCGAAAATCGTTTTGATTCGATGTTAAACATGGCTGCCAGCGTCCATCTTTGTTTACACAGAGTTATATAGTAAAAGCGTGTAACGACTACTCTGAAACTACTTGACGAATTTTCATGAAACTTCAAAGGAATGTTGCTCTTGATATCTAGTTGATCCTGGTAAAATTCAAGATGGCCACAAGGGCTTAAAATAGATTTTTAAAAAAAGAATTTACTACTTCTTGAAAACTATAAGTGATATTGATATTGGATTTTTTCTAAAATGATCAGTGATCAGCATGACATGATGTTGGTCTTTGTTGAAAATTATTCTGATTCGACATTAAACATGGCTGCCAGCAGCCATCTTTGTTTACATAGAGTTATATAGTAAAAATTTGTGACACTACTCCTCTGAAAATACTTGACAGATTTTCATGGAACTTCACAGGAATGCTAAACTAGCTACCATTGACCTCTTGTTTCAACTACAAAGCTTTCACGAGGTACTTTATTTTTCGTGGTACCCAACTCTACAAATCTCTAAATCATATATTTGACAGCTGTACCGACAATCGTATATTTGACAGTTGTACCAACTGAATCCTATAGTTGGCAGCTGTACCAACTGATTTGTGTTGTTGACAACTGTACCAACTGAATAACAAGTATATTGACAGCTGTACCAACTGAATCATACACTTGACAGCTGTACCAATTGAATATTTGTAGAACTGATTTGTGTTGTTAACAGCTGTACCAACTGAATTGTATAGTTGACAGCTGTACCAACTGAATCATATAGTTTGCATCTGTACCAACTGTATGATATAAATTACAGCTGTACACACTGAATCATATAGTTGCCAGCCGAATCAACTGAATTGTATAGTTGACAGCTGTACCAACTGAACTGTATAGTTGACAGCTGTACCAACTGAATCATATAGTTTGCATCTGTACCAACTGTATGATATAGATGACAGCTGTACACACTGAGTCATATAGTTGCCAGCTGAACCAACTGAATTGTATAGTTACCAGCTGTACCAACTGAACTGTATAGTTGACAGCTGGACCAACTAAATCATATATTTGACAGCTGTACCAATGCATCATATAGTGGACAGCTGTACCAACTGCATTGTATTTTTGACAGCTGTACCGACTGAATTATATAGTTGACAGCTGTACAAGCTGAATCGTATAGTTGACAGCTTTACCAACTGAGTCGTACAGTTGACAGCTGTACCAACTGAATTATATAGTTGACAGCTGTACCCACTGAATCATAGTTGACAGCTGTACCCACTGAATCATATAGTTGACGGCTATACCCACTGCATCATATAGTTGACGGCTGTACCCACTGTATCATACAGTTGACAGCTGTACACACTGAATCATACAGTTGACAGCTGTACCCACTGAATCGTATAGTTGACAGCTATACTATACCCACTGAAGCATATAGCTTACAGATATACCCACTGAATTATATAGTTGACAGCTGTACCAACTGAATTGTATATTTGACAGCTGTTCCAACTGTATTGATAGTTGACAGCTGTACCAACATAATCTTGCAGCTGACAGCTGTACCGAATGAATTGTATGGTTGACAGCTGTACCAACCGTAACATATAGTTGAAAGCTGAATCATATAGTGGGCAGTTGTACCAACTGTATCATATATATGACAGCTGTACCAAATGAATTGTATAATTGACAGCTGTACCAACTGAATTGTATAGTTGGCAGTTGTACCAACTGAATCATATAGTTGACGTATGTACCAACTTATAATTTAGATGACAACTGTACCAAGTGAATTGTGTTGTTGACAGCTGTACCTACTGCATCACATAGTTGATAGCTGTGCCAACTGTATCATATAGTTGACAGCTGTACAAACTGAATTGTATAGTTGACATCTGTATGAATTGAATCATATAGTTGACAACTGTACCAGCTGAATCATATAGTTGACATCTGTACCAACTGTATCATGTAGTTGTCAACAGTACCAACTGAATCATTTAGTTGACAGCTGTACCAACTGAATTGTATAGTTGACAACAGTACCAACTGAATCATTTAGTTGACAGCTGTACCAAATGAATTGTATAGATGACAGCTGTACCGACTGAATCATATAGTTGACATATGTACGAACTGAATTGTTTAGTTGACAGCTGTACCAACTGAATTGTATAGTTGACAGCTGTACAAACTGATTTGTGTAGTTGACAGGTGTACCAACTGAATTGTATAGTTGACATCTGTACCAACTGAATCATATAGTTGACATCTGTATGAACTGAATCATTTAGCGACAGCTGTACCAACTGAATTGTATAGTTGACATCTGTACCAATTTATTTGTGTAGTTTTCACTAGCCGTTCATCCCACCTATTGTTTATTTTTTGATATATGAAACATCTCTATCTTCTGTTGACATATGTCAGGAGTTGGAGTTCTAAATTAATCTTTCGTACGATATGAATGCACATATTAATTTCTACGAACTCTCCTCCATTTTAAAATGGTTCCTTTCATAAGGTGACAGTGTCTTGGGCTGAGTATACAGATCAGACTACACCAATTACCAACCAATCAACGGGCAGGGAAAAAGTTCCAGAGCATATTCGGAGCTATTACACAGAATCTCTTACTATTGATTGGTTGACAAGGTAAACAAACCAAAAATCTTGCTAAAAAAAAAAATTAAACTTTTGAAGAGTACTTATAAAGGTTAAATCATACATTTGTGCAATGTATTCATAATGTGTTGCATAATCAAAAAATAAGTATATTTTACATTTTCCTCATGTTTCTACATGCAAGTAGGTGGGTCAGCACCATCCGACCCAAACAGTTTTTTCAAAAGATACTCAACGTATGGCTTATGTATGTTTTTTTGATAAAACTAAGATAGGTTTTTCAAAACAGATAATAAAAAATATAGCTTCCTATATAGGAACTCAGTACAGAGCTTAGAGCTATAAGATAGGCCTATGGAAAATGAATTGGTGTAGTATGACCTACAGTGGTGTTCAACACATAAAACGTTGAGCATTATATATACATATATTAAATTTTCCTAAGGCTGCCTGCTTCATGATTATACCAAATTTACAATTGTCCAAAGCAATGATTCTAAAACATTATCATTTACAATGAGCTCCAACACGAGCTCCTGTCAACATCCATTGATTTAGGCTTATGGCATGGTCTTTTGTCACTCTTCCGTTCATCGTCCATTAACTTTTTGATGTCAACACTCTAGCACCTTCATTTTTCATCTGATCATTACCAAACTTTACCAGTTTATTAATATCAGTGAAAGCTCGGACGAGTTCGAAAACCAGCCAGATCAGACCAGTAACAACGGAGTTTAATATTGCCCTTGAATTAACGAAAATTGCTATATTTTGTCTAGTCAACACTCTAGCGCCTCCATTTTTTATTCGATCTTTACCAACCTTTACCAGATTATTAATATCAACGAAAGCTCAGATGAGTTTGAAAACCAACCAGATAGGACTAATAACACCGGAGTTATTGCCCTTGAATTAACGAAAATTGCTATATTTTGTCTTGTCAACACTCGAGCGCCTCCATTTCTCATCCGATCTTTATCAAACTTTACCAGATTATTAATACCAATGATAGCTCAGATGAGTTCGAAAACCAGCCAGATCGGACCAGTAACACCGGAGTTATGCGCTTGAATTTTTAAAAAATGTGTTAACTTTTTGATGTCAACACTATAGCACCTTCACTTTTGATCCGATCTTTACCAATCTCTACCAGATTATTAAATATCTCTACCAGATTATTAAATATCAATGAAAGCTCGGATGAGTTCGACAACCAGTCAAATCGAACCAGTAACACCGGAGTTATTGCCCTTGAATTAACGAAAATTGCTATATTTTGTCTGTTCAACACTCTAGCGCCTCAATTTTTTATCCGATCGTTACCAAACTTTACCAGATCATTAATATCAATGAAAGCTTGGACGAGTTCGAAAACCAACTAGGTCGGACCAGGATAACTGAAGTTATTGCCCTTGAATTAACGAAAATTGCTTTATTTTGTCTTGTAAACACCCTTAACGCCTCCATTTTTCATCCGATCTTTACCAAGCTTCACCAGATTATTATTATCAATGAACGCTCGGACGAGTTCGAAAACCAGTCAGATCATACCAGTAACACCGGAGTTATTGCCCTTGAATTAACGAAATTGCTATATTTTGTCTTGTCAACACTCTAGCGCCTCCATTTTTCATCTGATCTTTACCAAACTTACCAGATTGTTATGATAGGGCCTTAATTTACCCGTATTTCAGTAAAACTTTGCAGAGATGATCAGTACCGCTCCTAGTTGTGCATATCTTCACCTTGTTCCAGTTGAATACTTTTTGGCGGAGTCTTTAAAGGTTTTAATACACATAATTTGTATGGACTAGTTCTGCTGAACCCCTGGCCAGATTTCAATGACATTTGGCAAGGATGATCAGTATCACGCCTAGTTGTGCATATCGTCGCCATGTTCCTGTTGAACGATTTTTGGCAGATATATGTTTTAATACACAAACATTGTCCAGACTAGTCTCTTCTGAACGCCTGGACGGATTTCAGCGAAATGTTGCAAGGATGATCAGTATCAAGCCTAGTAGTGCATATCGTCGCCGTGTTCCAGTTGAATGCTTTTTTGGGAGGAGTTATGGCCCTTTAAAGGTTTTAATACACTAACTTTGTACAGACTAGTTCTCCTGAACCCCTGGATGGATTTCAACGAAACTTGTCAAGAATGATCAGTACCAAGCCTAGTTGCACATGTCATTGCCATGTTCCGGTTTAATGATTTTTAAGAGAGTTATGGCCCCTCATACACAAAACATTATCCGGACTAGTTTTCCATAACCTCTGGTTTGATTTCAATGAAACCTGGCAGGAATGATCAGTACCATGCCTAGTTGCACATGTCGTTGTCGTGTTCCGGTTGAATGATATTTGGTGGAGTTATGGCTCTTTAAAACATTCTAATACACACGTTTTGTCCAGACTACTTCTCCTCAACCACCATTCGGCTTTCAACGAAACTTGGCTGCGTAAATCATTGTCTTGTTCCAGTTGAATGCTTTCTGGTGGAGTTATGGTGCTTTAAAGGTTTTAATACATAAGTTTTGTCCCGACTACTTCTGATCCCCTGTCTGGATTTCTATGAAGTTCCTAAACCCGTCAGTGAAACTCATTCGTGTGTTTGGAACTGGAAGTGGACTGATTCTACATTTGAGAGATATAATAAACTAAAGAGGGTGTCAAATGCTTGAATTTTTCTAAACAAGTTAGCAAACAGTTGGTATGAAGTAAGAAATAAGATTATGGATTTTGGACCAGACTTAGCAGAAATCATGCTTTTGCTGGTCCCGTTCAAATATTGTTCTTTTCATTCTGATTCGTCAATATATATTGACACCGTGGGCTCTGATATATGACTTTTGAAGAACCGTAGAATATATCTAACTTTTAAAATTGGCCGTCATAATTTGACTTTACATGTTTTCCTGGCGTTCAGCATTGTTCATTAGTTTGGGATAACATATTTATTCTTGTAATTATGATGATGGCTCCGCACCCAGGGTCCCTCAGGGGGATCAAAGGGTCAAATGCTCTAAAAATTCAATTACATTGTCATTAAACTATATTCTTGCACATAACTTGGTTTATGTAATCGTCTATGAAATATAAACAACATACCAAACAGTTTTATTATTTCGAACTCGGACGTCTGCCCGGGGTCCAGGGTGGGGGTTGTGTGCGGGGGAGGGAGGGGCGTGGGGATTTGGGGTATATATATAAAAAAAAAATCGGTAATTATGTCTCAAATGAAAAATTATGGTTATGGGGATGACCATTACCAAGTCTAGTTGCACATATCTTCTTCGTGTTCCAGTTGAATGATTTTAGGCGAATTTATTGCCATTTCTTTTGGAGGGGAGACATCTGTTTTTACTAAAAACAACCCCATTTAATTTAATTATTTAGGGACTCGAGACACAACAATTTTATGACGGCTACCCTTGATATAAGACCCATTTTAGCCAGTAGAGCGTCCACAGGCCCTCTTGTTAACTAAACAATTTGGTTAAAAACTTCTGTTATAACTACAACTATATAAAAAAAAACGTCGAGCTAAATACTGCAATGAGCTATCCCGGATAATAGCTCCAACCCTATGTTACTATTGAGTCTCAGCCTCACAGGTTGGGCAGGACACTAGCCTGAGCTATCACTTCTAAGATAACTATCATATTTCGAACGTATGTTCAACCACTTTAAGCAAAACTTTGAATTGTACTTGTTCTGACCTGACCCTTGGTCAGCCTGTAGTTTCAACTATACTCACGAGCGACAAACTTCGCAGTACTCTGTCTTGTAGCTCAACCCTTTTTCTTTAAAGCAATGAAGAACTAGGTGAACTCTCTGTTGTATTAAACCTGCTGTGAAAACCAAAATAACCCTATATGCTGATAGAATCCTACTGAAAAAATTGCTCTCCGCCCGACACAAATAAGCTCCATAGGGTTTCCAGGCAAAGAGACAGAGACAAAAATACCAACGATATCTTATTGGAATTCTCAGGTTTATATATACTCAGTTGCGTAAGAAACTGGACACTTTGAAAACTTTACTTTACACTTTATCTTCTTTATCAAGCGACAGTCCCTTAATGATTCGACCTATTGAAAAACAAATGACAACATGATATTGGCAATGGAATGATAAAAACTTTGGTACAAAACATGGCATATTCATTTTGGAATTTGTCAATTTAATTCTAAAAAAACTTTATACAATTAAATCTAAACAAAACTCTGTCCACTTTCTTTTACAACTGAGTATATAAACCGAGATTCTCGCGCTATGCTATTCTAAGTGACTTGGAGACAGGTAGACAACAACCTTTTGGCATGATTTTACCTTAGTTTATAATCACAATCTTAATAATTTTAAAACAGTCTCTTAAATTTGCAAAACACAATAACAATGTTATTCATAAATATTAATTTGAACATGCTTAATTTCAACATCTGGATTGTTTCGTCTTGTTCAAATACTAATTTACTACATATAAATGCATAATTATACAAAATATATACCCAGGAAATATATAAATATATATATTAATGCAGTACCTACAGCAAACTCAAAACAAACGTTTTGTCAACCTCACATTATTCTGACAACATAAAAAATTCATCTTGTTAAAACATTGAACATTTTAATGAAAATGTGTGTGCATTTATATTACATGTGAAAAACAAAGTTTATAAATTGTTTTGATTACATGATAATAAAATAAAAGTTTATGAATCATTTGGACAAAATAACAGTGATGAAACTCCCATTTACTATGAAAACATATCTAAACGAAATTTGTATTTGTTTTTCTATAATCAATTGACACTAATGCAATGAATTTCATGAAAATGTCATTCAAAATATTCTCCAAATTTTTGTTCATTTTGTTGTGATGCTCTTCATTATGACCCTTGGGTTGTTCATGTTGTTTGTTTGTATGGTGTTTTACGTCATTTTACAGACATGTACGGTTATATATGACGGTCGATTTTTTGGGGTGGAGGCAGACCACTCACTTTTCCTGGGTAGAATCAGTACTGTACACCTCTCGCCATCCGTAAGAATCGACACTTCCTCACGTCGAGCTCCCACTTGGATTCGAACTCGCAGCGGTGAGAGGCGAAGGTTACAACGCAACATCGTTAACCATTCGGCCACGGAGATTCTCAAGAGCCAGAAAAAAAAGTCCAGCTTAAATGTAATGCATCAATTCTACAGGTGGGAAAGTTCTAGGCCCATTCCTGCATCTTTTTGTTTTGATGTTAATGGAGGTTGGACCCGGAATATTCATTCCTTTTGGCCTCATGTGACCTTCTTGTGTTGCATGCTGCTGGAGAGACACTTAGGGATCACTTTTGACCATCATCTGTTATCATTTTACGTCCGTCGCATTTTAACCGGCAACCTAACGTTTGCCATGACTTGAAACATATTCATCTTTCCCAAGGAATATTATTATCCAATAACTTTGACTTATTTCGTCAGAGTTATGCCCCATTTCATACACCTGTACCCTAAACTAGCCCAACTGACATACGGTAGCCATAACTTGAGTATTTGATCTATGTTCATCAAACTTCACAAAATCTTAATATTGCCCTAATAAATGTCAGTACACATGTACAATATCTCTGACTTTCATTTGACAGAGTTGTGCCCCTTTTCATAAAACTTTAACCTGAAACCTAATGTGGCTCATAATATGGCAAAATATTGACCTATGGTCATCAAACTTTATACATTTATTCCTTGTCAATTATTAAATGCTAAGGACATGTCCAGTAACTCTGACTTTGCAACTCTGAGTTGTGCCTCCTTTCATAAACCTCTCATAATTCATAACTTGACAAGATATGGTACAGTTCTTTCTTATCAATTATTCGGTGCCACTGCACATATATTTCGTGGCAGAAAATGTGTAATAAGTTCAACCAATTGAATTTCAGAAAATATTTTATTTTCACTAACAGTCATCACAAATAACTAAGAAACATTATTTTAACATATGTTAACATTAGTACATTTTAAACATTGGCTATTCCGACAACATTACAGCCCAGTTTTATAACATGTGTACACCGTTTCTAAAGCTACTGACGATGAGGTATATAACTTACATTATTTTGAGAATCCAAACTCTATAGACACAATATATATAAACGGTTTTAACCAGCCAGGCCAAACCTCAAAACTGGAGCGTTGAATTAAGAGTTACCGTCTCATAATTCACTTTACGCATAGTCCATCAAAGGTATTTTAACCTATAATTTTTAATCGGCACAATATACATTATTATATGACCTGGAAACCTGGATAGAGTTTTGATTAACGGTTTTAGTAGTGTAATTGTGCCCTTATTTGGCGGGTTAGGTTTCTTCAAATAATCAATACGTAATCCCACACCCATACACATTTCTAATGAAAACCATCAAAACGTCCATGTTTCCTTTAAATAGTAGATGACGAGTGCTGTACAGGCGATACAAGTGTTCCATGGAACTAAACTTATCACGACAAGAGGGCAATAAAGGGCTTGTTCATTGTCTCTTTACTGTGATAACCAAGTTATTGGCTATGGTTAATTTAAGTTCCAGGTTTAACCCTTTATAAAGGGAAATAATTCAAACAAATCGGAATCAGAGAGTTTTGGGTCTTTAAAAGATGTTGCTGAAGATGTGTACAAAGTTTCAGTGTTGTATACCTAATACTTTGAAAGTTATTGGCAATGTTAAGTTCCCAGTTAAAGTATTTTTTTCAAAGGAAGTATTCAAAAAACATATGAATGAAGAGTTTTTGAGCATTTATCAGATGTATTCGCATTCTGAAGAAGTACGCAAAGATTCATTGTTGTAATGAGCATTTATCAGATGTATTCGCATTCTGAAGGAGTACGCAAAGATTCATTGTTGTAAAGAGCATTTATCAGATGTATTCGCATTCTGAAGAAGTACGCAAAGATTCATTGTTGTAGAGTTTATACTGTGAAAGTTATTTAATATTGGCAAGGTTAAGTTCCGGGTTAAATCTTCTCCAGAGAAAAATAATTAAAAAATATGAATCCGAGAGTTATTTAAAAAATATGAATCCGAGAGTTATCTGCCTGGATAATATGTATTCAGTTATGGATCATGCTGAAGATGTGTGCAATATTTCATTGTTGCATTCCTAATACTTTGAAAGTTATAAGCAACACTCACTTGTAAAAGACAAGGTTAAGTTCCAGGGCAACCTTTTTATTCAAAGGGAAATAATTCAAAAATATGAATCAAAGGGTTATGGGACTTTATAAATGCTGAAGATGTATGCAACGTTTCATTTGTGTACACCTAATACTTTGAAAGTTTTTAACCACAAACTCTTGTAAATAGCAAGGTTAAATTTCAGGTTAAGTTCCAGGTTAAACCTGTTTACAAATGAATTCAGATAGTTATGGGCCTTAATAAGACGTATTCATTGGATCATGATGAAGATGTGTGAAAAGTTTCATTGTTGTACACCGAATACTTTGAGTTATTAGCCACATTCACTTGTAAATAGCAAGGTTAAAGTTCAGGTTAAACCTTTTTTCAAATGGGAACAATTAAAAAAAAAATGAATCAGCTAGTTATGGGTCATTATAATATGTATTCCATTGGATCAGGATTTAATTAGTATCTACAGTCCCTGATTGGATTATGCTCAAAATGTGTGTAAAGTTTCATTGTTGTACAACTAATACTTTGACAGTTATTAGCCTCAATCACGTGTAAAAGGCAAGGATAAGTTCCGGCTTAAACCTTTTTTCAAAGGGGAATAAATTCAGAAAGGGGTTACTATCACATAAGTCTTTACGTGGCAGCAACACACAGGCATGTAATAGAGTTGCGAGCTTCAAAATGACCCAGGACTCGGTATACTGGTACAAAATCTAAACTGTAAAACACTGCAGTACCGATCTTGCATTAATCGTCTGACAATGTTTTTTTCAATATCAGCCATGGTGTAGTTGACATCAATCCTGTTCTCATCCAACACAGAGACGGTTGTACATCATTCAGCAGCTCCAAAGGGAAACTGTAGGATACAAGTAGGTATGAATGTCGATCAGGAAAGGCAGCATTCACGGAACACAGTCAATCAACAGAACACATTCAAAACAACGATCAGGAAATGTAGCATTCACAGAACACAGTCAATCAACAGAACACATTCAAAACAACGATCAGGAAAGGTAGCATTCACGGAACACAGTCAATCAACAGAACACATTCAAAACAACGATCAGGAAAGGCAGCATTCACGGAACACAGTCGATCAACAGAACTTATTCAAAACAACGATCAGGAAAGGTAGCATTCACAGAACACAGTCAATCAACAGAACTCATTCAAAACAACGATCAGGAAAGGTAGCATTCACGGAACACAGTCAATCAAAAGAACACATTCAAAACAACGATCAGAAAAGATGGCATTCACAGAACACAGTCAATCAACAGAACTCATTCAAAACAACGATCAGGAAATGTAGCATTCACGGAACACAGTCAATCAACAGAACACATTCAAAACAACGATCAGGAAATGTAGCATTCACGGAACACAGTCAATCAAAATAACACATTCAGAACAACGATCAGGAAAGGTGGCATTCACAGAACACAGGCAATCAACAGAACTCATTCAAAACAACGATCAGGAAATGTAGTATTCACGGAACACAGTCAATCAACAGAACTCATTCAAAACAACGATCAGGAAATGTAGCATTCACAGAACACAGTCAATCAAAATAACACATTCAAAACAACGATCAGGAAAGGTGGCATTCACAGAACACAGGAAAGGTGGCATTCACAGAAAACAGTCAATCAAAAGAACACATTCAAAACAACGATCAGGAAATGTAGCATTCACAGAACACAGTCAATCAACAGAACACATTCAAAACAACGACCAGGAAAGGTAGCATTCACGGAACACAGTCAATCAACAGAATTCCATCAAAACAACGATCAGGAAATGTAGCATTCACGGAACACAGTCAATCAACAGATGTCATTCAAAACAACGACCAGGAAATGTAGCATTCACGGAACACAGTCAATCAACAGAAATCATTCAAAACAACGACCAGGAAAGGTAGCAATTTACGGAACACAGTCAATCAACAGAACTCATTCAAAACAATGACCAGGAAAGGTAGCATTCACGGAACACAGTCAACCAAAAGAACACATTCAAAACAACGATCAGGAAAGATGGCATTCACAGAACACAGGCAATCAACAGAACTCATTCAAAACAACGATCAGGAAAGGTGGCATTCACAGAACACAGTCAATCAACAGAACTCATTCAAAACAACGATCAGGAAATGTAGCATTCACAGAACACAGTCAATCAAAAAAACACATTCAAAACAACGATCAGGAAAGATGGCATTCACAGAACACAGTAAATCAACAGAACGCATTCAAAACAACGATCAGGAAATGTAGCATTCACGGAACACAGTCAATCAACAGAACTCATTCAATACAACGACCAGGAAAGGTAGCATTCACGGAACACAGTCAGTCAAAAGAACACATTCAAAACAACGATCATGAAAGATGGCATTCACAGAACACAGTCAATCAACAGAACTCATTCAAAACAACGATCAGGAAATGTAGCATTCACGGAACACAGTCAATCAAAAGAACACATTCAAAACAACGATCAGAAAAGATGGCATTCACAGAACATAGTCAATCAACAGAACTCATTCAAAACAACGATCAGGAAATGTAGCATTCACGGAACACAGTCAATCAACAGATCTCATTCAAAACAACGATCAGGAAATTTAGCATTCACAGAACACAGTCAATCAACAGAACTCATTCAAAACAACGATCAGTAATTGTAGCATTCACGGAACACAGTCAATCAACAGAACACATTCAAAACAACGATCAGCAAAGGTAGCATTCACGAAACACAATCAATCAAAAGAACACATTCAAAACAACGATCAGGAAAGGTAGCATTCACGGAACACAGTCAACCAACAGAACACATTCAAAACAACGATCAGGAAAGGTAGCATTCACGGAACACAGTCAATCAAAAGAACACATTCAAAACAACGATCAGGAAAGGTAGCATTCACGGAACACGGTCAACCAACAGAACACATTCAAAACAACGATCAGGAAAGGTAGCATTCACGGAACACACTCAATCAAAGGAACACATTCAAAACAGCGATCAGGAAAGGTAGCATTCACGGAACACAGTCAATCAAAAGAACACATTCAAAACAACGATCTGGAAAGGTAGCATTCACGGAACACAGTCAACCAACAGAACACATTCAAAACAACGATCAGGAAAGGTAGCATTCACGGAACACAATCAATCAAAAGAACACATTCAAAACAACGATCAGGAAAGGTAGCATTTACGGAACACAGTCAACCCACAGAACACATTCAAAACAACGATCAGGAAAGGTAGCATTCACGGAACACAGTCAATCAAAGGAACACATTCAAAACAGCGATCAGGAAAGGTAGCATTCACGGAACACAGTCAATCAAAGGAACACATTCAAAACAACGATCAGGAAAGGTAGCATTCACGGAACACAGTCAATCAAAGGAACACATTCAAAACGGCGATCAGGAAAGGTAGCATTCTCGGAACACAGTCAATCAAAAGAACACATTCAAAACAACGATTAGGAAAGGTAGCATTCACGAAACAAAGTCAATCAAAAGAACACATTCAAAACAACGATCAGGAAAGGTAGCATTCACAGAACAAAGTCAATCAAAAGAACACATTCAGAACAAGAATCAGGAAAGGTGGCATTCACAGAACACAGTCAATCAAAATAACACATTCAAAACAACGATCAGGAAAGGTGGCATTCACAGAACACAGGAAAGGTGGCATTCACAGAACACAGTCAATCAAAAGAACACATTCAAAACAACGATCAGGAAATGTAGTATTCACGGAACACAGTCAATCAACAGAACATATTCAAAACAACGATCAGGAAAGGTAGCATTCACGGAACACAGTCAGTCAAAATAACACATTCAAAGAAATATAAAGAGATCGGACAGGGAAAGTAGCATTCAAGGAGAACTGTCAACTATAAAACACAACAACGATCAGGAAATGTAGCATTCACGGAACAAAGTCAATCAAAAGAACACATTCAAAACAACGATCAGGAAAGGTAGCATTCACGGAACACAGTCAATCAAAAGAACACATTCAAAACAACGATCAGGAAAGGTAGCATTCACGAAACACAGTCAATCAAAAGAACACATTCAAAACAACGATCAGGAAAGGTAGCATTCACGGAACACAGTCAAACCAAAGAACACATTCAAAACAACGATCAGGAAAGGTAGCATTCACGGAACACAGTCAATCAACAGAACACATTCCAAACAACGATCAGGAAAGTTAGCATTCACGGAACACAGTCAATCAAAAGAACACATTCAAAACAACGATCAGGAAAGGTAGCATTCACGGAACACAGTCAATCAACAGAACACATTCAAAACAACGATCAGGAAAGGTAGCATTTACGGAACACAGTCAATCAAAAGAACACATTCAAAACAACGATCAGGAAAGGTAGCATTCACGGAACACAGTCAATCAAAAGAACACATTCAAAACAACGATCAGGAAAGTTAGCATTCACAGAACACAGTAAATCAAAAGAACACATTCAAAACAACGACCAGGAAAGGTAGCATTCACGGAACACAGTCAATCAAAAGAACACATTCAAAACAACGATCAGGAAAGGTAGCATTCACGGAACACAGGCAATCAACAGAACACATTCAAAACAACGACCAGGAAACGTAGCATTCTCGTAACACAGTCAATCAAAAGAACACATTCAAAACAACGATCAGGAAAGGTAGCATTTACGGAACACAGTCAATCAACAGAACACATTCCAAGCATCGATCAGGAAAGATAGCATTCACGGAACACAGTCAATCAAAAGAACACATTCAAAACAACGATCATGAAAATTAGCATTCACGGAACACAGTCAATCAACAGAACACATTCAAAACAACGATCAGGAAAGGTAGCATTTACGGAACACAGTCAATCAAAAGAACACATTCAAAACAACGATCAGGAAAGGTAGCATTCACGGAACACAGTCAATCAAAAGAACACATTCAAAACAACGATCAGGAAAGGTAGCATTCACGGAACACAGTCAATCAACAGAACACATTCAAAACAACGATCATGAAAGATAGCATTTACGGAACACAGTCAATCAAAAAACACATTCAAAACAACGATCAGGAAAGGTAGCATTCACGGAACACAGTCAATCAAACGAACTCATTCAAAACAACGATCAGGAAAGGTAGCATTCACGGAACACAGTCAATCAAAATAACACATTCAAAACAACGATCAGGAAAGTTAGCATTCACAGAACACAGTCAATCAAAAGAACACATTCAAAACAACGATCAGGAAAGGTAGCATTCACGGAACACAGTCAATCAAAAGAACACATTCAAAACAACGATCAGGAAAGTTAGCATTCACGGAACACAGTCAATCAAAAGAACACATTCAAAACAACGATCAGGAAAGGTAGCATTCACGGAACACAGTCAATCAACAGAACACATTCAAAACAACGATCAGGAAAGGTAGCATTTACGGAACACAGTCAATCAACAGAACACATTCCAAACAACGATCAGGAAAGATAGAATTCACGGAACACAGTCAATCAAAAGAACACATTCAAAACAACGATCAGGAAAGGTAGCATTCACGGAACACAGTCAATCAACAGAACACATTCAAAACAACGATCAGGAAAGGTAGCATTTACGGAACACAGTCAATCAAAAGAACACATTCAAAACAACGATCAGGAAAGGTAGCATTCACGGAACACAGTCAATCAAAAGAACACATTCAAAACAACGATCAGGAAAGGTAGCATTCACGGAACACAGTCAATCAACAGAACACATTCAAAACAACGATCAGGAAAGGTAGCATTTACGGAACACAGTCAATCAAAAGAACACATTCAAAACAACGATCAGGAAAGGTAGCATTCACGGAACACAGTCAATCAAAAGAACACATTCAAAACAACGATCAGGAAAGTTAGCATTCACAGAACACAGTAAATCAAAAGAACACATTCAAAACAACGACCAGGAAAGGTAGCATTCACGGAACACAGTCAATCAAAAGAACACATTCAAAACAACGATCAGGAAAGGTAGCATTCACGGAACACAGGCAATTAACAGAACACATTCAAAACAACGATCAGGACACGTAGCATTCTCGTAACACAGTCAATCAAAAGAACACATTCAAAACAACGATCAGGAAAGGTAGCATTTACGGAACACAGTCAATCAACAGAACACATTCCAAGCATCGATCAGGAAAGATAGCATTCACGGAACACAGTCAATCAAAAGAACACATTCAAAACAACGATCATGAAAATTAGCATTCACGGAACACAGTCAATCAACAGAACACATTCAAAACAACGATCAGGAAAGGTAGCATTTACGGAACACAGTCAATCAAAAGAACACATTCAAAACAACGATCAGGAAAGGTAGCATTCACGGAACACAGTCAATCAAAAGAACACATTCAAAACAACGATCAGGAAAGGTAGCATTCACGGAACACAGTCAATCAACAGAACACATTCAAAACAACGATCATGAAAGATAGCATTTACGGAACACAGTCAATCAAAAAACACATTCAAAACAACGATCAGGAAAGGTAGCATTCACGGAACACAGTCAATCAAACGAACTCATTCAAAACAACGATCAGGAAAGGTAGCATTCACGGAACACAGTCAATCAAAAGAACACATTCAAAACAACGATCAGGAAAGTTAGCATTCACAGAACACAGTCAATCAAAAGAACACATTCAAAACAACGATCAGGAAAGGTAGCATTCACGGAACACAGTCAATCAAAAGAACACATTCAAAACAACGATCAGGAAAGTTAGCATTCACGGAACACAGTCAATCAAAAGAACACATTCAAAACAACGATCAGAAAAGGTAGCATTCACGGAACACAGTCAATCAACAGAACACATTCAAAACAACGATCAGGAAAGGTAGCATTTACGGAACACAGTCAATCAACAGAACACATTCCAAACAACGATCAGGAAAGATAGAATTCACGGAACACAGTCAATCAAAAGAACACATTCAAAACAACGATCAGGAAAGGTAGCATTCACGGAACACAGTCAATCAACAGAACACATTCAAAACAACGATCAGGAAAGGTAGCATTTACGGAACACAGTCAATCAAAAGAACACATTCAAAACAACGATCAGGAAAGGTAGCATTCACGGAACACAGTCAATCAAAAGAACACATTCAAAACAACGATCAGGAAAGGTAGCATTTACGGAACACAGTCAATCAACAGAACACATTACAAACAACGATCAGGAAAGATAGCATTTACGGAACACAGTCAATCAAAAGAACACATTCAAAACAACGATCAGGAAAGGTAGCATTCACGGAACACAGTCAATCAAAAGAACACATTCAAAACAACGATCAGGAAAGTTAGCATTCACAGAACACAGTCAATCAAAAGAACACATTCAAAACAACGATCAGGAAAGGTAGCATTCACGGAACAGAGTCAATCAAAAGAACACATTCAAAACAACGATCAGGAAATGTAGCATTCACGGAACACAGTCAATCAACAGAACACATTCAAAACAACGATCAGGAAACGTAGCATTCTCGGAACACAGTCAATCAAAAGAACACATTCAAAACAACGATCAGGAAAGGTAGCATTTACGGAACACAGTCAATCAACAGAACACATTCCAAGCAACGATCAGGAAAGATAGCATTCACGGAACACAGTCAATCAAAAGAACACATTCAAAACAACGATCAGGAAAATTAGCATTCACGGAACACAGTCAATCAACAGAACACATTCAAAACAACGATCAGGAAAGGTAGCATTTACGGAACACAGTCAATCAAAAGAACACATTCAAAACAACGATCAGGAAAGGTAGCATTCACGGAACACAGTCAATCAAAAGAACACATTCAAAACAACGATCAGGAAAGGTAGCATTTACGGAACACAGTCAATCAACAGAACACATTCCAAAACAACGATCAGGAAAGATAGCATTCACGGAACACAGTCAATCAAAAGAAGACATTCAAAACAACGATCAGGAAAGGTAGCATTCACGAAACACAGTCAATCAACAGAACACATTCAAAACAACGATCAGGAAAGGTAGCATTTACGGAACACAGTCAATCAAAAGAACACATTCAAAACAACGATCAGGAAAGGTAGCATTCACGGAACACAGTCAATCAAAAGAACACATTCAAAACAACGATCAGGAAAGGTAGCAATCACGGAACACAGTCAATCAACAGAACACATTCAAAACAACGATCAGGAAAGGTAGCATTTACGGAACACGGTCAATCAAAAGAACACATTCAAAACAACGATCAGGAAAGGTGGCATTCACGGAACACAGTCAATCAAAAGAACACATTCAAAACAACGATCAGGAAAGGTAGCATTTACAGAACACAGTCAATCAACAAAACACATTCCAAACAACGATCAGGAAAGATAGCATTCACGGAACACAGTCAATCAAAAGAACACATTCAAAACAACGATCAGGAAAGGTAGCATTCACGGAACACAGTCAATCAACAGAACACATTCAAAACAACGATCATGAAAGTTAGCATTCACAGAACACAGTAAATCAAAAGAACACATTCAAAACAACGACCAGGAAAGGTAGCATTCACGGAACACAGTCAATCAAAAGAACACATTCAAAACAACGATCAGGAAAGGTAGCATTCACGGAACACAGTCAATCAACAGAACACATTCAAAACAACGATCAGGAAACGTAGCATTCTCGTAACACAGTCAATCAAAAGAACACATTCAAAACAACGATCAGGAAAGGTAGCATTTACGGAACACAGTCAATCAACAGAACACATTCCAAGCAACGATCAGGAAAAATAGCATTCACGGAACACAGTCAATCAAAAGAACACATTCAAAACAACGATCAGGAAAATTAGCATTCACGGAACACAGTCAATCAACAGAACACATTAAAAACAACGATCAGGAAAGGTAGCATTTACGGAACACAGTCAATCAAAAGAACACATTCAAAACAACGATCAGGAAAGGTAGCATTCACGGAACACAGTCAATCAAAAGAACACATTCAAAACAACGATCAGGAAAGGTAGCATTTACGGAACACAGTCAATCAACAGAACACATTCCAAAACAACGATCAGGAAAGATAGCATTCACGGAACACAGTCAATCAAAAGAAGACATTCAAAACAACGATCAGGAAAGGTAGCATTCACGAAACACAGTCAATCAACAGAACTCATTCAAAACAACGATCAGGAAAGGTAGCATTTACGGAACACAGTCAATCAAAAGAACACATTCAAAACAACGATCAGGAAAGGTAGCATTCACGGAACACAGTCAATCAAAAGAACACATTCAAAACAACGATCAGGAAAGGTAGCAATCACGGAACACAGTCAATCAACAGAACACATTCAAAACAACGATCAGGAAAGGTAGCATTTACGGAACACGGTCAATCAAAAGAACACATTCAAAACAACGATCAGGAAAGGTGGCATTCACGGAACACAGTCAATCAAAAGAACACATTCAAAACAACGATCAGGAAAGGTAGCATTTACAGAACACAGTCAATCAACAGAACACATTCCAAACAACGATCAGGAAAGATAGCATTCACGGAACACAGTCAATCAAAAGAACACATTCAAAACAACGATCAGGAAAGGTAGCATTCACGGAACACAGTCAATCAACAGAACACATTCAAAACAACGATCATGAAAGTTAGCATTCACAGAACACAGTAAATCAAAAGAACACATTCAAAACAACGACCAGGAAAGGTAGCATTCACGGAACACAGTCAATCAAAAGAACACATTCAAAACAACGATCAGGAAAGGTAGCATTCACGGAACACAGTCAATCAACAGAACACATTCAAAACAACGATCAGGAAACGTAGCATTCTCGTAACACAGTCAATCAAAAGAACACATTCAAAACAACGATCAGGAAAGGTAGCATTTACGGAACACAGTCAATCAACAGAACACATTCCAAGCATCGATCAGGAAAGATAGCATTCACGGAACACAGTCAATCAAAAGAACACATTCAAAACAACGATCATGAAAATTAGCATTCACGGAACACAGTCAATCAACAGAACACATTCAAAACAACGATCAGGAAAGGTAGCATTTACGGAACACAGTCAATCAAAAGAACACATTCAAAACAACGATCAGGAAAGGTAGCATTCACGGAACACAGTCAATCAAAAGAACACATTCAAAACAACGATCAGGAAAGGTAGCATTCACGGAACACAGTCAATCAACAGAACACATTCAAAACAACGATCATGAAAGATAGCATTTACGGAACACTGTCAATCAAAAAACACATTCAAAACAACGATCAGGAAAGGTAGCATTCACGGAACACAGTCAATCAAACGAACTCATTCAAAACAACGATCAGGAAAGGTAGCATTCACGGAACACAGTCAATCAAAAGAACACATTCAAAACAACGATCAGGAAAGTTAGCATTCACAGAACACAGTCAATCAAAAGAACACATTCAAAACAACGATCAGGAAAGGTAGCATTCACGGAACACAGTCAATCAAAAGAACACATTCAAAACAACGATCAGGAAAGTTAGCATTCACGGAACACAGTCAATCAAAAGAACACATTCAAAACAACGATCAGGAAAGGTAGCATTCACGGAACACAGTCAATCAACAGAACACATTCAAAACAACGATCAGGAAAGGTAGCATTTACGGAACACAGTCAATCAACAGAACACATTCCAAACAACGATCAGGAAAGATAGAATTCACGGAACACAGTCAATCAAAAGAACACATTCAAAACAACGATCAGGAAAGGTAGCATTCACGGAACACAGTCAATCAACAGAACACATTCAAAACAACGATCAGGAAAGGTAGCATTTACGGAACACAGTCAATCAAAAGAACACATTCAAAACAACGATCAGGAAAGGTAGCATTCACGGAACACAGTCAATCAAAAGAACACATTCAAAACAACGATCAGGAAAGGTAGCATTTACGGAACACAGTCAATCAACAGAACACATTCCAAACAACGATCAGGAAAGATAGCATTTACGGAACACAGTCAATCAAAAGAACACATTCAAAACAACGATCAGGAAAGGTAGCATTCACGGAACACAGTCAATCAAAAGAACACATTCAAAACAACGATCAGGAAAGTTAGCATTCACAGAACACAGTCAATCAAAAGAACACATTCAAAACAACGATCAGGAAAGGTAGCATTCACGGAACAGAGTCAATCAAAAGAACACATTCAAAACAACGATCAGGAAATGTAGCATTCACGGAACACAGTCAATCAACAGAACACATTCAAAACAACGATCAGGAAACGTAGCATTCTCGGAACACAGTCAATCAAAAGAACACATTCAAAACAACGATCAGGAAAGGTAGCATTTACGGAACACAGTCAATCAACAGAACACATTCCAAGCAACGATCAGGAAAGATAGCATTCACGGAACACAGTCAATCAAAAGAACACATTCAAAACAACGATCAGGAAAATTAGCATTCACGGAACACAGTCAATCAACAGAACACATTCAAAACAACGATCAGGAAAGGTAGCATTTACGGAACACAGTCAATCAAAAGAACACATTCAAAACAACGATCAGGAAAGGTAGCATTCACGGAACACAGTCAATCAAAAGAACACATTCAAAACAACGATCAGGAAAGGTAGCATTTACGGAACACAGTCAATCAACAGAACACATTCCAAAACAACGATCAGGAAAGATAGCATTCACGGAACACAGTCAATCAAAAGAAGACATTCAAAACAACGATCAGGAAAGGTAGCATTCACGAAACACAGTCAATCAACAGAACACATTCAAAACAACGATCAGGAAAGGTAGCATTTACGGAACACAGTCAATCAAAAGAACACATTCAAAACAACGATCAGGAAAGGTAGCATTCACGGAACACAGTCAATCAAAAGAACACATTCAAAACAACGATCAGGAAAGGTAGCAATCACGGAACACAGTCAATCAACAGAACACATTCAAAACAACGATCAGGAAAGGTAGCATTTACGGAACACGGTCAATCAAAAGAACACATTCAAAACAACGATCAGGAAAGGTGGCATTCACGGAACACAGTCAATCAAAAGAACACATTCAAAACAACGATCAGGAAAGGTAGCATTTACAGAACACAGTCAATCAACAGAACACATTCCAAACAACGATCAGGAAAGATAGCATTCACGGAACACAGTCAATCAAAAGAACACATTCAAAACAACGATCAGGAAAGGTAGCATTCACGGAACACAGTCAATCAACAGAACACATTCAAAACAACGATCATGAAAGGTAGCATTTACGGAACACAGTCAATCAAAAAACACATTCAAAACAACGATCAGGAAAGTTAGCATTCACAGAACACAGTCAATCAAAAGAACACATTCAAAACAACGATCAGGAAAGGTAGCATTCACGGAACACAGTCAATCAAAAGAACACATTCAAAACAACGATCAGGAAAGGTAGCATTCACGGAACACAGTCAATCAAAAGAACACATTCAAAACAACGATCAGGAAAGGTAGCATTCACGGAACACAGTTAATCAACAGAACACATTCAAAACAACGATCAGGAAAGGTAGCATTTACGGAACACAGTCAATCAACAGAACACATTCAAAACAACGATCAGGAAAGGTAGCATTCACGGAACACAGTCAATCAACAGAACACATTCAAAACAGCGATCAGGAAAGGTAGCATTTACGGAACACAGTCAATCAAAAGAACACATTCAAAACAACGATCAGGAAAGGTAGCATTCACGGAACACAGTCAATCAAAAGAACACATTCAAAACAACGATCAGGAAAGGTAGCATTTACGGAACACAGTCAATCAACAGAACACATTCCAAACAACGATCAGGAAAGATAGCATTCACTGAACACAGTCAATCAAAAGAACACATTCAAAACAACGATCAGGAAAGGAAGCATTCACGGAACACAGTCAATCAACAGAACACATTCAAAACAACGATCAGGAAAGGTAGCATTTACGGAACACAGTCAATCAAAAGAACACATTCAAAACAACTATCAGGAAAGGTAGCATTCACGGAACACAGTCAATCAAAAGAACACATTCAAAACAACGATCAGGAAAGTAAGCATTCACAGAACACAGTCAATCAAAAGAACACATTCAAAACAACGATCAGGAAAGGTAGCATTCACGGAACACAGTCAATCAAAAGAACACATTCAAAACAACGATCAGGAAAGTTAGCATTCACGGAACACAGTCAATCAAAAGAACACATTCAAAACAACGATCAGGAAAGGTAGCATTCACGGAACACAGTCAATCAACAGTACACATTCAAAACAACGATCAGGAAAGGTAGCATTCACGGAACACAGTCAATCAACAGAACACATTCAAAACAACGATCAGGAAAGGTAGCATTTACGGAACACAGTCAATCAAAAGAACACATTCAAAACAACGATCAGGAAAGGTAGCATTCACGGAACACAGTCAATCAAAAGAACACATTCAAAACAACGATCAGGAAAGTTAGCATTCACAGAACACAGTCAATCAAAAGATCACATTCAAAACAACGATCAGGAAAGGTAGCATTCACGGAACACAGTCAATCAAAAGAACACATTCAAAACAACGATCAGGAAAGGTAGCATTCACAGATCACAGTCAATCAAAAAAACACATTCAAAACAACGATCAGGAAAGGTAGCATTCACGGAACACAGTCAATCAACAGAACACATTCAAAACAACGATCATGAAAGGTAGCATTCACAGAACACAGTCTATCAACAGAACACAGTCAATTAACAGAACTCCTTCAAAACAACGATCAGGAAAGGTAGCATTCACAGATCACAGTCAATCAAAAAAACACATTCAAGACAAAGGTCAGGAAATTTGGCATTCACAGAACACAGTCAATCAAAATAACACATTCAAAACAACGATCAGGAAAGGTGGCATTCACAGAACACAGTCAACCAAAAGAACACATTCAAAACAACGACCAGGATAGGTAGCATTCACGGAACACAGTCAATCAAAGGAACACATTCAAAACAACGATCAGGAAAGGTAGCATTCACGGAACACAGTCAATCAAAAGAACACATTCAAAACAACGATCAGGAAAGGTAGCATTCACGGAAAACAGTCAATCAAAAGAACACATTCAAAAGAACGATCAGGAAAGGTAGCATTCACAGAACACAGTCAATCAAAAGAACCCATTCAAAACAACGATCAGGAAAGGTGGCATTCACAGAACACAGTCAATCAAAATAACACATTCAAAACAACGATCAGGAAAGGTGACATTCACAAAACACAGTCAATCAAAAGAACACATTCAAAACAACGATCAAGAAAATGGCATTCACAGAACACAGTCAATCAAAAAAAATCATTCAAAACAACGATCAGGAAAGATGGCATTCACAGAACACAGTCAATCAAAAGAACACATTCAAAACAACGATCAGGAAAGATGGCATTCACAGAACACAGTCAATCAAAAGAACACATTCAAAACAACGATCAGGAAAGGTAGCATTCACGGAACACAGTCAATCAAAAGAACACATTCAAAACAACGATCAGGAAAGGTGGCATTCACAATACACAGTCAATCAAAAGAACACATTCAAAACAACGATCAAGAAAATGGCATTCACAGAACACAGTCAATCAAAAAAAAACATTCAAAACAACGATCAGGAAAGATGGCATTCACAGAATACAGTCAATCAAAAGAACACATTCAAAACAACGATCAGGAAAGGTGGCATTCACAATACACAGTCAATCAAAAGAACACATTCAAAACAACGATCAAGAAAATGGCATTCACAGAACACAGTCAATCAAAAAAAACCATTCAAAACAACGATCAGGAAAGATGGCATTCACAGAATACAGTCAATCAAAAGAACACATTCAAAACGAACAATCAGGAAAAGTGGCATTCACAGAACCCAGGCAACAGAACACATTCAAAACAAACAACAGAGGAAAAACAGAAGCAAAGTATGCGACACCACGAAGCCACAAGTGTTGATTATAGGTTTGCCGTCTTGTAATGGTCAGTGGCAAAAGGGTCACTTAGGGTTTAACCTATACTGAACCAAACATATACTGAACCAAACAGTTAACGCACAGTAGACAATAGCTTTAATATCTCAATAATAACAATCAATAAATCAAAACAAATTTTATTCTGAACGAGACAAATATTTTGTCAATAACGAATGTAAATTTAAACAAGAGGCTCAAGAGGGCCTGTATCGCTCTACTTGCTATAATTATAGTGTCCATGGTAGGGTTGGGTGGGGTGGGTGGTGTGGGGTGGGGGCTGGCTTTAAAACAAATCAAACTTTCGTTGATATAACACTCAAACCAACTTTGACATGTGACCCAGGGGCTGGGCCAAATTTGACCATAGGGTCACCATTTGAACAAACTTGGTAGAGGGCCATAATCTGAGTGTAAATACAAAATATTAAACTGTTGGCTCTTGTAATTTCAGAGAAGAAGATTTTTCGAGTTGTCCCTATATACGTCTATATAAAACATGTGACCACGGGGATATGACCTTAAGCTGATGGTAAATACAATATACTAAACCTTTGACTCTTGTAGTTTTCAGAGAGTGTTTCCCTATATATACTCGTTTGCAAAAGAAAGTGTGCACTCATGTTTTTGTTAAATTTATTGTACAAAATATGTACGAAATATGGCATATAGGGTAACACTTTTTTTGCCATTCTAGTGCCAATGTCAAAATGGTATTTGTTTTTCGATAGCTTAATTCATTGAAGCATGGTCAACAGGTGAAGAGGGTAGGGGTCAAAATCATAAATCGCAAAACAGTCCAAAAGAATTTGTTGCTTCATTTTTTCAAATTTAATTGTGATTGAAAACGCATTTTTGTCCATTTGAAATCTATCACGCAGCTTAGTGGTAGTGTTTCTATGGCAATTAAATGCCCTAGCGACAGTAGCGACGCTGTCGTAATCATGACTAAAGCTTGAACTGTCTGGTTTTCGGTAAGCCGTGGCATATTGAAAATACAGAAGAAAAGAAAATCGTTGTGTTTTTTCGTTTATCCAAACGTAACAGAATTCAACCAAACAGGTTTTTATCTACACGGAACATTTCCACGAGTCTCACGTGCAAGTCATGGAAAACAACACAAAAGCTTTCCCCGTGCAAAACAACTGTGTATTGACCGATTTATTGCCATTGGCAGATACAGATACACGTATATATGTATGGGTAAAAGATTGAATAATGTACTATAAATATAAAAAAAAAATATTTGAATTTTAAAAGTGCACACTTTCTTTTGCAACCGAGAATATAAGTCTATATAAAACTGTGACCCCGGGCGCGGGACGAATTAGACCCCAGGGTCACCATTTGAACTTTTCTTTTTCAGAGGAACATAAGCTGATAATGAATAAAAAATATTAAAAAATTACAGCTCCAGTAATTTTAGAGAAGAAGTTTTTGAAGTTTTCCCTATATAATTCTATGTTAAACTGTGACCACTGGTGCGGGGCCAAATCTGAGCCCAGCGTCACCATTTGAACAAACTTGATAGAGGATCCATAAGCAGATAAAAAATAAAACATATCAACCTTGATCTCTTGTAGTTTAATAGAAGAAGATTTTTTAAGTTTTTCCCTCTAACTCTATGTACAACTAATCCAACAAGGGCCCGTAAGCTCCCAATTAAAGAAAAAAGAACCAAGGTTTCTTATAAGAAAAAAAAAGAGCAAGAAATTCAAAAAAAAAAAATATTAAAAAAAACAAAAAAAAACAGAACAAAAACTTTAAAAAAATAATTAAAAAATAAATTTAAAAAAATAAATAAAAATAAAAATATTTAAGAAAAAAAAGTTGAACCCATCCTTGATTATTATGGAGAAAAAAAGTAAAACAACAAAAATATGCCTCCAGCGAGATTTGAAACTCTTCGGAGCTTTCATTGATATCAACAATCTGGCCAAGTTTGGGAAAGATCGAATACAAAATGAAGTCGCTAGAGTGTTCACAAGACTGAAAATCACAATTTTCAATAATTCAAGGCCAAATAACTCCGGTGTTCCTGGTCCGATATAGCTGAATTTTCCGAGCTTTCGTTGATATTAACAATATGTGCAAGTTTGGTAAAGATCAACTAATACAAGGCAGAAAATGGTATTTTTCAGCAAAAAACAACGGCCATAACTCTCAAGGGCCATAACTTTGCAGTTACAGAACCAATTTAGCTGGTTTTCGAACTGGTCCAAGCTTTCATTGGTATTAACAATCTTTGTAAGTTTGGTAAAGATCAAATAATGAAGGTGCTAGAGTGTTCACAAGGTAATGACATTTTTGAGAAAAAAAATAACTCCGGTGTTACTGATCCGATTTAGCTGATTTTAGAACTTGCCGGAGCTTCCATTAATATTAACAACCTGTGCAAGTTTAGAAAATATCAAATAATAGACGAAGGCGCTAGGGTGTTCACAAGGCTTAACATGGCATTTTTCAGTAAAACAAGGGCCATAATAATCATGTGTATACTAATAGGCAATATAACACAGAGATGATCATGTGTATACTAATAGGCAATATAACACAGATATGATCATGTGTATACTAATAGGCAGTATAACACAGAGATGATCATGTGTATACTAATAGGCAATATAACACAGATATGATCACGGGTATACTAATAGGCAATATAACACAGATATGATCATGTGTATACTAATAGGCAATATAACACAGAGATGATCATGTGTATACAAATAGGCAATATAACACAGAGATGATCATGTGTATACTAATAGGCAATATAACACAGATATGACCATGTGTTTACTAATAGGCAATATAACACAGATATGATCATGGGTATACTAATAGGCAGTATAACACAGAGATGATCATGGGTATACTAATAGGCAATATAACACAGAGATGATCATGTGTATACTAATAGGCAATATAACACAGATATGACCATGTGTTTACTAATAGGCAATATAACACAGATATGATCATGGGTATACTAATAGGCAGTATAACACAGAGATGATCATGTGTATACAAATAGGCAATATAACACAGAGATGATCATGTGTATACTAATAGGCAATATAACACAGATATGACCATGTGTTTACTAATAGGCAATATAACACAGATATGATCATGGGTATACTAATAGGCAGTATAACACAGAGATGATCATGGGTATACTAATAGGCAGTATAACACAGAGATGATCATGGGTATACTAATAGGCAATATAACACAGAGATGATCATGTGTATACTAATAGGCAATATAACACAGAGATGATCATGTGTATACTAATAGGCAATATAACACAGATATGATCACGGGTATACTAATAGGCAATATAACACAGAGATGATCATGTGTATACTAATAGGCAATATAACACAGAGATGATCATGGGTATACTAATAGGCAATATAACACAGATATGATCATGTGTATACTAATAGGCAATATAACACAGATATGATCATGGGTATACTAATAGGCAATATAACACAGATATGATCACGGGTATACTAATAGGCAATATAACACAGAGATGATCATGTGTATACTAATAGGCAATATAACACAGAGATGATCATGGGTATACTAATAGGCAATATAACACAGATATGAGCATGTGTATACTAATAGGCAATATAACACAGAGATGATCATGTGTATACTAATAGGCAATATAACACAGATATGATCATGTGTATACTAATAGGCAATATAACACAGAGATGATCATGTGTATACTAATAGGCAATATAACACAGAGATGAGGATGGGTATACTAATATGCAATATAACACAGATATGATCACGGGTATACTAATAGGCAATATAACACAAAGATGATCATGTGTATACTAATAGGCAATATAACACAGATATGATCACGGGTATACTAATAGGCAATATAACACAAAGATGATCATGTGTATACTAATAGGCAATATAACACAGATATGATCATGTGTATACTAATAGGCAATATAACACAGATATGATCACGGGTATACTAATAGGCAATATAACACAGATATGATCATGTGTATACTAATAGGCAATATAACACAGATATGATCATGTGTATACTAATAGGCAATATAACACAGAGATGAGCATGTGTATACTAATAGGCAATATAACACAGAGATGAGGATGGGTATACTAATATGCAATATAACACAGATATGATCACGGGTATACTAATAGGCAATATAACACAAAGATGATCATGTGTATACTAATAGGCAATATAACACAGATATGATCACGGGTATACTAATATGCAATATAACACAGATATGATCACGGGTATACTAATAGGCAATATAACACAGAGATGATCATGTGTATACTAATAGGCAATATAACACAGAGATGATCATGTGTATACTAATAGGCAATATAACACAGATATGATCACGGGTATACTAATAGGCAATATAACACAGAGATGATCATGTGTATACTAATAGGCAATATAACACAGATATGATCATGTGTATACTAATAGGCAATATAACACAGATATGATCACGGGTATACTAATAGGCAATATAACACAGATATGATCATGTGTATACTAATAGGCAATATAACACAGATATGATCACGGGTATACTAATAGGCAATATAACACAGATATGATCATGTGTATACTAATAGGCAATATAACACAGATATGATCACGGGTATACTAATAGGCAATATAACACAGAGATGATCATGTGTATACTAATAGGCAATATAACACAGATATGACCATGTGTATACTAATTAAGGCAATATAACACAGGGATGATCATGTGTATACTTATAGGCAATATAACACAGATATGATCATGTGTATACTAATTTAGGCAATATAACACAGAGATGATCATGTGTATACTAATAGGCAATATAACACAGAGATGATAATGTGTATACTAATAGGCAATATAACACAGAGATGAGGATGGGTATACTAATAGGCAATATAACACAGAGATGATCATGTGTATACTAATAGGCAATATAACACAGAGATGATCATGTGTATAATAATAGGCAATATAACACAGAGATGAGGATGGGTATACTAATATGCAATATAACACAGATATGATCATGTGTATACTAATAGGCAGTATAACACAGAGATGATCATGTGTATACTAATAGGCAATATAACACAGATATGATCATGTGTATACTAATAGGCAATATAACACAGATATGATCATGGGTATACTAATAGGCAATATAACACAGAGATGATCATGGGTATACTAATAGGCAATATAACACAGATATGACCATGTGTATACTAATAGGCAATATAACACAGATATGATCATGGGTATACTAATAGGCAGTATAACACAGATATGAGCATGTGTATACTAATAGGCAATATAACACAGAGATGATCATGGGTATACTAATAGGCAGTATAACACAGATATGACCATGTGTATACTAATAGGCAATATAACACAGATATGACCATGTGTATACTAATAGGCAATATAACACAGAGATGAGCATGGGTATACTAATAGGCAATATAACACAGAGATGATCATGTGTATACTAATAGGCAATATAACACATATATGACCATGTGTATACTAATAGGCAATATAACACATATATGATCATGTGTATACTAATAGGCAATATAACACAGAGATGACCATGTGTATACTAATAGGCAATATAACACATATATGATCATGTGTATACTAATAGGCAATATAACACAGATATGACCATGTGTATACTAATAGGCAATATAACACATATATGATCATGTGTATACTAATAGGCAATATAACACAGAGATGATCATGTGTATACTAATAGGCAATATAACACAGAGATGATCATGTGTATACTAATAGGCAATATAACACAGATACGATCATGTGTATACTAATATGCAATATAACACACATATGAGCATGGGTATACTAATAGGCAGTATAACACAGAGATGATCATGGGTATACTAATAGGCAATATAACACAGAGATGATCATGTGTATACTAATAGGCAATATAACACAGAGATGATCATGTGTATACTAATAGGCAATATAACACAGATATGCTCATGTGTATACTAATATGCAATATAACACACATATGAGCATGGGTATACTAATAGGCAATATAACACAGAGATGATCATGGGTATACTAATAGGCAATATAACACAGATATGATCATGTGTATACTAATATGCAATATAACACACATATGAGCATGGGTATACTAATAGGCAATATAACACAGAGATGATCATGTGTATACTAATAGGCAATATAACACAGAGATGATCATGTGTATACTAATATGCAATATAACACAGATATGATCATGTGTATACTAATAGGCAATATAACACAGAGATGATCATGTGTATACTAATAGGCAATATAACACAGATATGATCATGTGTATACTAATATGCAATATAACACACATATGAGCATGGGTATACTAATAGGCAATATAACACAGATATGATCATGTGTATACTAATAGGCAATATAACACAGATATGATCATGTGTATACTAATAGGCAATATAACACAGAGATGATCATGTGTATACTAATAGGCAATATAACACATATATGATCATGTGTATACTAATAGGCAATATAACACAGAGATGATCATGTGTATACTAATAGGCAATATAACACAGAGATGAGCATGGGTATACTAATATGCAATATAACACAGATATGATCATGTGTATACTAATAGGCAATATAACACAGATATGATCATGGGTATACTAATAGGCAATATAACACAGAGATGAGCATGGGTATACTAATAGGCAATATAACACAGAGATGAGGATGGGTATACTAATATGCAATATAACACAGATATGATCATGTGTATACTAATAGGCAATATAACACAGAGATGATCATGGGTATACTAATATGCAATATAACACAGATATGATCATGTGTATACTAATAGGCAATATAACACAGATATGATCATGGGTATACTAATATGCAATATAACACAGATATGATCATGTGTATACTAATAGGCAATATAACACAGAGATGATCATGGGTATACTAATAGGCAATATAACACAGAGATGAGCATGGGTATACTAATATGCAATATAACACAGATATGATCATGTGTATACTAATAGGCAATATAACACAGATATGATCATGTGTATACTAATAGGCAGTATAACACAGAGATGATCATGTGTATACTAATAGGCAATATAACACAGATATGATCATGGGTATACTAATAGGCAATATAACACAGATATGATCACGGGTATACTAATAGGCAATATAACACAGAGATGATCATGTGTATACTAATAGGCAATATAACACAGATATGACCATGTGTATACTAATAGGCAATATAACACAGAGATGATCATGGGTATATTAATAGGCAGTATAACACAGATATGACCATGTGTATACTAATAGGCAATATAACACAGAGATGATCATGGGTATACTAATAGGCAGTATAACACAGATATGACCATGTGTATACTAATAGGCAATATAACACAGATATGACCATGTGTATACTAATAGGCAATATAACACAGAGATGAGCATGGGTATACTAATAGGCAATATAACACAGAGATGACCATGTGTATACTAATAGGCAATATAACACAGATATGACCATGTGTATACTAATAGGCAATATAACACAGAGATGAGCATGGGTATACTAATAGGCAATATAACACAGAGATGACCATGTGTATACTAATAGGCAATATAACACAGAGATGAGCATGGGTATACTAATAGGCAATAGAACACAGAGATGATCATGTAATAACACAGATATGATCATGGGTATACTAATAGGCAATATAACACAGAGATGATCATGTGTATACTAATAGGCAATATAACACAGATATGATCATGTGTATACTAATATGCAATATAACACACATATGAGCATGGGTATACTAATAGGCAATATAACACAGAGATGATCATGGGTATACTAATAGGCAATATAACATATATATGATCATGTGTATACTAATAGGCAATATAACACAGAGATGATCATGTATATACTAATAGGCAATATAACACAGAAATGATCATGTGTATACTAATAGGCAATATAACACAGATATGACCATGTGTATACTGATAGGCAATATAACACAGAGATGACCATGTGTATACTAATAGGCAATATAACACAGATATGATCATGTGTATACTAATATGCAATATAACACACATATGAGCATGGGTATACTAATATGCAATATAACACAGAGATGATCATGGGTATACTAATAGGCAATATAACATATATATGATCATGTGTATACTAATAGGCAATATAACACAGAGATGATCATGTATATACTAATAGGCAATATAACACAGAGATGATCATGTGTATACTAATAGGCAATATAACACAGATATGACCATGTGTATACTGATAGGCAATATAACACAGAGATGATCATGTGTATACTAATAGGCAATATAACACAGATATGATCATGTGTATACTAATAGGCAATATAACACAGATATGAGCATGGGTATACTAATAGTCAATATAACACATATATGATCATGTGTATACTAACAGGCAATATAACACAGAGATGATCATGTTTATACTAATAGGCAATATAACACAGAGATGATCATGTGTTTACTAATAGGCAATATAACACACAGATGATCATGTGTATACTAATAGGCAATATAACACAGAGATGATCATGTTTATACTAATAGGCAATATAACACAGAGATGAGCATGGGTATACTAATAGGCAATATAACACAGAGATGAGGATGTGTATACTAATAGGCAATATAACACAGAGAGGAGCATGGGTATACTAATAGGCAATATAACACAGAGATGATCATGTTTATACTAATAGGCAATATAACACAGAGATGATCATGTGTTTACTAATAGGCAATATAACACACAGATGATCATGTGTATACTAATAGGCAATATAACACAGAGATGATCATTTTATACTAATAGGCAATATAACACAGAGATGAGCATGGGTATACTAATATGTAATATAACACATATATGATCATGTGTATACTAATAAGCAGTATAACACAGAGATGATCATGTGTATACTAATAGGCAATATAACACAGAGATGATCATGGGTATACTAATAGGCAATATAACACAGAGATGATCATGTGTATACTAATAGGCAATATAACACAGATATGAGCATGTGTATACTAATATGTAATATAACACATATATGATCATGTGTATACTAATAAGCAGTATAACACAGAGATGATCATGTGTATACTAATAGGCAATATAACACAGATATGAGCATGTGTATACTAATATGTAATATAACACATATATGATCATGTGTATACTAATAAGCAGTATAACACAGAGATGATCATGTGTATACTAATAGGCAATATAACACAGAGATGATCATGTGTATACTAATAGGCAATATAACACAGAGATGAGCATGGGTATACTAATAGGCAATATAACACAGAGATGAGGATGTGTATACTAATAGGCAATATAACACAGAGATGAGCATGGGTATACTAATAGGCAATATAACACAGATATGATCATGTGTATACTAATAGGCAATATAACACAGAGATGAGCATGGGTATACTAATAGGCAATATAACACAGAGATGATCATGGGTATACTAATAGGCAATATAACACAGATATGAGCATGGGTATACTAATAGGCAATATAACACAGAGATGAGCATGGGTATACTAATAGGCAATATAACACAGATATGATCATGTGTATACTAATAGGCAATATAACACAGAGATGAGCATGTGTATACTAATAGGCAATATAACACAGATATGAGCATGGGTATACTAATAGGCAATATAACACAGAGATGAGCATGGGTATACTAATAGGCAATATAACACAGAGATGATCATGGGTATACTAATAGGCAATATAACACAGATATGAGCATGGGTATACTAATAGGCAATATAACACAGAGATGATCATGGGTATACTAATAGGCAATATAACACAGATATGAGCATGTGTATACTAATATGCAATATAACACAGAGATGATCATGGGTATACTAATAGGCAATATAACACAGATATGACCATGTGTATACTAATAGGCAATATAACACAGAGATGAGCATGGGTATACTAATAGGCAATATAACACAGATATGATCATGTGTATACTAATAGGCAATATAACACAGATATGAGCATGTGTATACTAATAGGCAATATAACACAGAGATGAGCATGGGTATACTAATAGGCAATATAACACAGATATGATCATGTGTATACTAATAGGCAATATAACACAGAGATGATCATGGGTATACTAATAGGCAATACAACACAGATATGAGCATGGGTATACTAATAGGCAATATAACACAGAGATGATCACGGGTATACTAATAGGCAATATAACTCAGAGATGATCATGTGTATACTATTAGGCAATATAACACAGATATGACCATGTGTATACTAATAGGCAATATAACACAGAGATGATCATGTGTATACTAATAGGCAATATAACACAGATATGACCATGTGTATACTAATAGGCAATATAACACAGAGATGAGCATGGGTATACTAATAGGCAATATAACACAGATATGATCATGGGTATACTAATAGGCAATATAACACAGAGATGACCATGGGTATACTAATAGGCAATATAACACAGATATCATCATAGGTATACTAATAGGCAATATAACACAGAGATGATCATGTGTATACTAATAGGCAATATAACACAGATATGATCATGTGTATACTAATAGGCAATATAACACAAAGATGATCATGTGTATACTAATAGGCAATATAACACAGAGATGATCATGTGTATACTAATAGGCAATATAACACATATATGATCATGTGTATACTAATAGACAATATAACACAGAGATGATCATGTGTATACTAATAGGCAATATAACACAGAGATGATCATGTGTATACTAATAGGCAATATAACACAGAGATGATCATGTGTATACTAATAGGCAATATAACACATATATGATCATGTGTATACTAATAGACAATATAACACAGAGATGATCATGTGTATACTAATAGGCAATATAACACAGAGATGATCATGTGTATACTAATAGGCAATATAACACAGATATGATCATGTGTATACTAATAGGCAGTATAACACATATATGATCATGTGTATACTAATAGGCAATATAACACAGAGAAGATCATGTGTATACTAATAGGCAATATAACACAGAGATGATCATGTGTATACTAATAGGCAATATAACACAGAGATGAGCATGGGTATACTAATAGGCAATATAACACAGATATGAGCATGGGTATACTAATAGTCAATATAACACATATATGATCATGTGTATACTAATAGGCAATATAACACAGAGATGATCATGTGTATACTAATAGGCAATATAACACATATATGATCATGTGTATACTAGTAGGCAATATAACACAGAAATGATCATGTGTATACTAATAGGCAATATAACACAGAGATGAGCATGGGTATACTAATAGGCAATATAACACAGAGATGAGGATGGGTATACTAATAGGCAATATAACACAGAGATGATCATGTGTATACTAATAGGCAATATAACACAGAGATGAGCATGTGTATACTAATAGGCAATATAACACAGAGATGAGGATGGGTATACTAATATGCAATATAACACAGATATGACCATGTGTATACTAATAGGCAATATAACACAGAGATGAGCATGGGTATACTAATATGCAATATAACATAGAGATGATCATGTGTATACTAATAGGCAATATAACACAGAGATGACCATGTGTATACTAATAGGCAATATAACACAGATATGACCATGTGTATACTAATAGGCAATATAACACAGAGATGAGCATGGGTATACTAATATGCAATATAACACATATATGATCATGTGTATACTAATAGGCAATATAACACAGATATGATCATGTGTATACTAATAGGCAATATAACACAGAGATGAGCATGGGTATACTAATAGGCAATATAACACAGATATGATCATGTGTATACTAGTAGGCAATATAACACAGAAATGATCATGTGTATACTAATAGGCAATATAACACAGAGATGATCATGTGTATACTAATAGGCAATATAACACAGAGATGATCATGTGTATACTAATAGGCAATATAACACAGATATGACCATGTGTATACTAATAGGCAATATAACACAGAGATGAGCATGGGTATACTAATATGCAATATAACACATATATGATCATGTGTATACTAATAGGCAATATAACACAGATATGATCATGTGTATACTAATAGGCAATATAACACAGAGATGAGCATGTGTATACTAATAGGCAATATAACACATATATGATCATGTGTATACTAGTAGGCAATATAACACAGAAATGATCATGTGTATACTAATAGGCAATATAACACAGAGATGATCATGTGTATACTAATAGGCAATATAACACAGAGATGATCATGTGTATACTAATAGGCAATATAACACAGAGATGAGGATGTGTATACTAATAGGCAATATAACACAGAGATGAGCATGTGTATACTAATAGGCAATACAACACAGAGATGATCATGTGTATACTAATAGGCAATATAACACAGAGATGATCATGTGTATACTAATAGGCAATATAACACAGAGATGATCATGTGTATACTAATAGGCAATATAACACAGAGATGATCATGTGTATACTAATAGGCAATATAACACAGAGATGATCATGTGTATACTAATAGGCAATATAACACAGAGATGATCACGGGTATACTAATTGGCAATATAACTCAGAGATGATCATGTGTATACTATTAGGCAATATAACACAGATATGACCATGTGTATACTAATAGGCAATATAACACAGAGATGATCATGTGTATACTAATAGGCAATATAACACAGATATGACCATGTGTATACTAATAGGCAATATAACACAGGGATGAGCATGGGTATACTAATAGGCAATATAACACAGATATGAGCATGGGTATACTAATAGGCAATATAACACAGATATGATCATGGGTATACTAATAGGCAATATAACACAGATATGATCATGTGTATACTAATAGGCAATATAACACAGATATGACCATGTGTATACTAATAGGCAATATAACACAGAGATGAGCATGGGTATACTAATAGGCAATATAACACAGATATGATCATGTATATACTAATAGGCAATATAACACAGATATGATCATGTATATACTAATAGGCAATATAACACAGATATGATCATGTGTATACTAATAGGCAATATAACACAGATATGATCATGGGTATACTAATAGGCAATATAACACAGATATGATCATGGGTATACTAATAGGCAATATAACACAGAGATGACCATGGGTATACTAATAGGCAATATAACACAGATATCATCATAGGTATACTAATAGGCAATATAACACAGAGATGATCATGTGTATACTAATAGGCAATATAACACAGATATGATCATGTGTATACTAATAGGCAATATAACACATACATGATCATGTGTATACTAATAGGCAATATAACACAGAGATGAGCATGGGTATACTAATAGGCAATATAACACAGAGATGAGGATGTGTATACTAATAGCAATATAACACAGAGATGAGGATGTGTATACTAATAGCAATATAACACAGATATGATCACGGGTATACTAATAGCAATATAACACAGAGATGAGCATGGGTATACTAATAGGCAGTATAACACAGAGATGATCATGGGTATACTAATAGGCAGTATAACACAGATATGACCATGTGTATACTAACAGGCAATATAACACAGAGATGAGCATGGGTATACTAACAGGCAATATAACACAGATATGAGCATGGGTATACTTATAGGCAGTATAACACAGATATGACCATGTGTATACTAACAGGCAATATAACACAGAGATGAGCATGGGTATACTAATAGGCAGTATAACACAGATATGATCATGTGTATACTAACAGGCAATATAACACAGATATGAGCATGGGTATACTTATAGGCAGTATAACACAGATATGACCATGTGTATACTAACAGGCAATATAACACAGAGATGAGCATGGGTATACTAACAGGCAATATAACACAGATATGAGCATGGGTATACTTATAGGCAATATAACACAGAGATGACCATGGGTATACTAATAGGCAATATAACACAGATATCATCATAGGTATACTAATAGGCAATATAACACAGAGATGATCATGTGTATACTAATAGGCAATATAACACAGATATGATCATGTGTATACTAATAGGCAATATAACACATACATGATCATGTGTATACTAATAGGCAATATAACACAGAGATGATCATGGGTATACTAATAGCAATATAACACAGAGATGAGCATGGGTATACTAATAGGCAATATAACACAGAGATGAGGATGTGTATACTAATAGCAATATAACACAGAGATGAGGATGTGTATACTAATAGCAATATAACACAGATATGATCACGGGTATACTAATAGGCAGTATAACACAGAGATGATCATGGGTATACTAATAGGCAGTATAACACAGATATGACCATGTGTATACTAACAGGCAATATAACACAGAGATGAGCATGGGTATACTAACAGGCAATATAACACAGATATGAGCATGGGTATACTTATAGGCAATATAACACAGATATCATCATAGGTATACTAATAGGCAATATAACACAGATATGATCATGGGTATACTAATAGGCAATATAACACAGAGATGATCACGGGTATACTAATAGGCAATATAACACAGATATCATCATAGGTATACTAATAGGCAATATAACACATAGATGATCATGTGTATACTAATAGGCAATACAACACAGATATGATCATGTGTATACTAATAGGCAATATAACACAGAGATGATCATGTGTATACTAATAGGCAATATAACACAGATATGATCATGTGTATACTAATAGGCAATATAACACAGAGATGATCATGGGTATACTAATAGGCAATACAACACAGATTAAATCATGTGTATACTAATAGGCAATATAACACAGAGATGATCATGTGTATACTAATAGGAAATATAACACAGATATGATCATGTGTATACTAATAGGCAATATAACACAGATATGATCACGGGTATACTAATAGGCAATATAACACAGATATGATCACGGGTATACTAATAGGCAATATAACACGGAGATGATCATGAGTATACTAATAGGCAATATAACACAGAGATGATCATGTGTATACTAATAGGCAATATAACACAGAGATGATCATGTGTATACTAATAGGCAATATAACACAGATATGATCATGTGTATACTAATAGGCAATATAACACAGATATGATCATGTGTATACTAATAGGCAATATAACACAGATATGATCATGTGTATACTAATAGGCAATATAACACAGAGATGATCATGGGTATACTAATAGGCAATACAACACAGATTAAATCATGTGTATACTAATAGGCAATATAACACAGAGATGATCATGTGTATACTAATAGGAAATATAACACAGATATGATCACGGGTATACTAATAGGCAATATAACACAGATATGATCACGGGTATACTAATAGGCAATATAACACGGAGATGATCATGACTATACTAATAGGCAATATAACACGGAGATGATCATGTGTATACTAATAGGCAATATAACACAGAGATGATCATGTGTATACTAATAGGCAATATAACACGGAGATGATCATGAGTATACTAATAGGCAATATAACACGGAGATGATCATGTGTATACTAATAGGCAATATAACACAGAGATGATCATGTGTATACTAATAGGCAATATAACACAGAGATGATCATGTGTATACTAATAGGCAATATAACACAGATATGATCATGTGTATACTAATAGGCAATATAACACAGATATGATCATGTGTATACTAATAGGCAATATAACACAGATATGATCACGGGTATACTTATAGGCAATATAACACAGATATGATCATGTGTATACTAATAGGCAATATAACACAGAGATGATCATGTGTATACTAATAGGCAATATAACACAGATATGATCATGGGTATACTAATAGGCAATATAACACAGATATCATGATAGTCAGAAACGGAGGACGACTATATGATTGTGATATGTCCGTCCGTCCCGCATTGGTTTTTGTTCATTTTGTGTTACTCCTTCCATATTTGTTGTGACTATGTCTAATATCATACAATATCATACCAGGAATATTTCATATACGTTCCTGATCATGCAGATCAACAATCTGAACTTAAATTAATACTAATATCATTATTTCCGATGATCTGCGGAAATTAAGCCAGTTTGTTCAATCAATGGCGATTATGGTCCATTTCTAAAAAAAGATTGGCAGAGTTATGGGTCGTTTGTACAGTGGCATTCAACTACATAGGTTGCCTATTAGTATATAAATTCAACTAAGATTTAGTATATACGAACGTACTTTCAACTAAGATTTAGTATATACGAACGTACATTCAACTAAGATAGGTTGTTTCTAAGATAGGTTGTTTCTACTGTTTCCGCTCATTCCACACGCCATTATGCCCAGTTCATTAAACCTTTCAAAATCCGGTGTACAAGAACTGTTATAGTGCCTCATATAAATAATGTTTTTATTCGTATTTTGATTGCTTCCTCCCTGATCGCTCGGAAATCCGGAGAATGATTCCAGTTGGCCAGCATCTGTTATTTTATAATTATTTGCTCTTGAATTATTCCATTCCAAATTACCGGTACCCGTTTCATACAGTAGATATCGATTCCAAAGAACGGAAAATACCAGTACCAGTCAATTATAAGCAGCTGCAGAAGCCAGTTTGACCAATATTTTGTCAGGAAATCAATTCCATAGCTCCATTTGTTTAAGACGTTCTGCCAGTTTGTAAACAACAGTTATACATGTAGCTTTTTAAGCGAAGTAAAGGTAAGAATTTTGGGAAATTGATTTGTATTAAATGCGATTTTAAAACATTTCAACAGTTTAACTACACCGTCTTTGAAAATATATACTGAGTAGAGCTTTCTGCAGATCATTACGTCTCTGACCTTTCACAGGTTTCCATGAAAGAAGAGTATTAATAATAATACAGTTATATATGTAAGGTATAGTCTGTATATTTTTAAAACATATACATAACCAGGCCCGTAGCCAGGTTTTTGAAAAGGGGGGTGCGGATATCGCCGAAACGCGGCGAATTGAGCCATGAAGTGGCGATGGGGGTAGGTGCGGGAGGGGGTGTCAATTTTGAAATTGAAACGGTAAATCATGCATTCTGGTGACTTTTATATCTATATTTAGGGCAGAAGCTATAGAGCATTTTTTATATGAAATTTCTCTTTTATTGGCGTTACCTCAATACATGAGAAGTGGCGATGGGGGTAGGTGCGGGAGGGGGTGGTCCCCCTCCTGCAGGTGGGGGGGTTAGGTGGTCCTCCCCCTAGAAAATTTTGAAATTGAAACGGTAAATCATGCATTCTGGTGACTTTTATATCTATATTTAGGGACAGAAGCTATAGAGCATTTTTAATATGAAATTTCTCTTTTATTGGCCTTACCTCAATACATGAGAAGTGGCGATGGGGGTAGGTGCGGGAGGGGGTCCCCCTCCTGCAGGTGGGGGGGGGGTTAGGGGGTCCTCCCACTAGAAAATTTTGAAATTGAAACGGTAAATCATGCATTCTGGTGACTTTTATATCTATATTTAGGGACAGAAGCTATAGAGCAATTTTAATATGAAATTTCTCTTTTATTGGCCTTACCTCAATACATGAGAAGTGGCGATGGGGGTAGGTGCGGGAGGGGGTGGTCCCCCTCCTGCAGGTGGGGGGTTAGGGGGTCCTCCCCCTAGAAAATTTTGAAATTGAAACGGTAAATCATGCATTCTGGTGACTTTTATATCTATATTTAGGGACAGAAGCTATAGAGCATTTTTTGTATGAAATCTCACTTTTATTGGCCTTACCTCAATACATGCAGGTTAGCGGGTCCTCCCCCTAGACAATTTTGAAATGAAACGGTAAATCATGCATTCTGGTGACTTTTATATCTATATTTAGAGACAGAAGCTATAGAGCATTTTTTGTCCAAAAAAGTTGGGTGCGGACGCACCCAACGCACCCCCCCTGGCTACGGGTATGATAACTATCCATACATAATGCATTTTAAAGCAATTTTAATGATTTTTTTAGCTCTACTGGCCAAGGGCCAACAGAGCTTATGGGATGGTGTGTTGTCCGTTGTCCGTTCGTCGTCTGTTAACTTTTACTTCGTTAAGACGATAGGGCCTTCATTTTTCATCCGATCTTTACCAAACTTTAACAGATTGTTAATATCAATGAAGGCTCGAACAAGTTAGAAAACCAGCCAGATCGGACCAGTCACAGCGGAGTTATGGCCCTTGATTTAGTCAAAAATGCTCTATTTTGCCTCGTTAGGACGATAGGGTCTTCATTTTTCATCCGATCTTAACCAACCTTTAACAGATTGTTAATATCAATAAAAGCTCGGACAAGTTAGAAAACCAGCCAGATCGGACCAGTCACAGCGGAGTTATGGCCCTTGATTTAGTTAAAAATGCTATATTTTGCCTCGTTAAGATGATAGAGCTTTCATTTTTCATCCGATCTTTACCAAACTTTAGCAGATTGTTAATATCAATGAAAGCTCGGATAAGTTCGCAAACCAGCCAGATTGGACAATTTCCACCTGAGTTATGGCCCTTTATTTTCTGAAATATGCTATATTTTGCCTTGTTAAGACGACCTTCATTTTTCATCCGATCTTTACCAAACTTTAGCAGATTGTTAATATCAATGAAAGCTCGGACAAGATCGAAAACCAGCCAGATCGGACCAGTATTGATTTTTTAATTTTTTTTTCCTTTTTTTTTTTATTGATTTTTATTTTTAATTGATTTGTTTTATTTATTTATTTTGTTTCAAATTTTTTTTTTTCATTTTTGTTGTTAACCCCGTGCTGGATTCAACGAAACTTAACAGAAAGCATTGGTATGATTTCTAGTTGTGCCTATTGCGTTTTATCCAATTTTTTATGGAGTTACAGCCCCATGACATTTTTATTTTTTAAATTTCTTTTCGTCGCTACTCCTCTGATTGCATTGTTTGATTTCGACGAAACTTGGCAGGAAGCATTGGTAAGGTAAGATGTCCAGTTGTGCTTTTGTTCCATTTCGCTGATTTTTGACGGACGGCCCTTTGACATTTTTACTTTAAATTTCTTGTTGGCACTACTCCTCCTAAACGGCTTGTTGGATTTCTACGACATTTGGCAGGAAGTCTCAGTTTGATGTCTAGTTGTGCAAAGCGCGGTATATCAATGAAATCTTGGACAAGTTCGAAAACCAGCTAGATCTTGTTAGTAGTGACAGAGTTGTGGCCCTTGATTTGTTGAAAAATGCTATATTGTATTTTCCTTTGTTAAATCTGTAGTACTTCATTTTTTATCTGATCTTTACCATATTTGTTTAGAATGCAAATATAACCCCTCCCCCAACCCCCACCCATGGCTTTTTATGAAATTTCATTCATAGAAGTAAGTGAGACAAATTAAAAAATACCCATGCCAGACTAGACACAGCAGATTTATTGCCCATGATTACCAGGTGAGTGATCTAAGGCCATCATAGCCCTGTTGTTTTTGCAGTGTTTTAAAAGAAGTATTGATGGGAATTTTATGTTGACAACCCTTGATATAAGAGCTGTTTTAGCCAGTAGAGCATCCACAGGCCCTCTTGGGCCTCTTGTTTTTGGTATTAGAACTAGATGTTAGAATTTATTTCCTGTAAACCCATGTTCCCTTGTTCCCTTAGAACATGCCAATGTTCCCTTGCTCCCTGAGTATATGCCAATGTTCCCTTGCTCCCTGAAAATAACAGACCCCTTGTTCCCCAAAAATAAATGGCCATGTTCCTCAGAACCCCTGGGAGGCCCTCTCGTGCATGGGACTGAAATGAAACGATAGCTAGAATAGCAATGAGAGGAAGTGCAGTGCACGTGAAACTGTTAATGGGACTAGGTGAAACTACACTTAACGATAGATTGCCATAAGAGGATGTGTAAAGTGCAAGAACTGTAACTCTATTTTCATTCTCTATTTTCATTCCAATTAGAGTTACTGCCCTTTAAAATTGAATAAACTTATAGTTCTTGTTCAGAGTCTTACTTGAAACTACTAATGGCACTTCGCACAGTGATAGAGGTTCAGTGGCAGGAAGTGCAGAGCACAAGAACCACAACTTTATCTTCATTCAAATTAGAGATATAACGTACATTGTAATTGTACACTTATACTTGTTGTCCATAGCATAACCTGAAAACTACTGCACAAGAACTATAACTTTAGTTTGAGTAAAGACAGAATTATCTCTCTTTGTACACTTTATTTTAATATAAATTGCAGTTTTTATCAAGCATTGAAATGGACGTCTCAATTTATTTATCTAGTATCATTTTCACTTTAAACCTGCTTGCATATAATTAAATAAAATGTTGAGTTTTCATTTTTTTTCTTATTTACCCCATACATTTAAAGTAGCTATCCTGCCAACAACAGCCAAATTTTACATTATATGTACACCATTACTAAACCTACTGATGACGAGATATATATATATATATATAACTACATATTTTGAGAATCCAATTAAACTCTATAGACACAATATAAACCAGTTTAACAAGCCATGTCAAACCCCGAAACTGGAGCAACAAATTAACATTTTACACATATTCAATCTGAGTGAGGGGTATTTTTAGAACACGTTAATAAACATTTATTTTTAATCGGCACATATACATTATTATATGATTTAAACACGTGGGCAGAGTTTTGCTACGCGGTTTTGTAGTGTAATTTTGCCGTTATTTGGCGGGTTAGTTTCTTTAAATATATTAATGGTGCAGTACGAAATCAACAGTTAGTATACAAAATCAATTTGGTTGATACTATTCTTATTATTAATATTAAAGATTGAACAAATGCAAGTTATGTAGAACTAGAAATGTGTCCATAGGACATGGATGTCCCCCACTTAGATCACTATGCCATTCATTTTGATAATGAACATAAACATTGATAAACACATTCAACTGCGCTTCTGGTCAACATTCCTGTAAAGTTTGGTGACCATGGGTTAAATAGTAATGGAGGAGGGTGCGACACGTTTTTCAGCACCTATTTTGACTAAGTCAAGGGCGAAAACTCTATGGTTCTTGGTCCAAAATAAAAATGAAAACCCAGGTAGGCATCTTCAATGGTCAACATTCCTGTAAAGTTTGGCGACCCTGGATTAAATAGTAATGGAGGAGGGTGCTTTTTTTGGGTCCTATTTTGACTAAATCAAGGGCCACAACTCTGTGATTCTTGGTCCAAAATAAAAATGAAAACCCAGGTCCGTATCTTCACTTGCGTGTCACAAGTTTATCAGCCCCTATTTTGACTAGGTCAAGGGTCATAACTCTGTGGTTCTTGGTTCAAAATAAAAATGAAAACCCAGGCTTTTTTTTATTAAGTTCTTTAAATATCATAATTAAGCGAGAATATATAATCATGACAAGAGAGGCAAATGCAGCTACTTGATTGGGTGCTATTGTTGAAAAAAGTATTTACTCCAAAACATGATTTTCCCACTATTTAACATGGATGTGTTACATATGAATAAAATGACATAATTTAAATAAATTGACATTCTATATACTGAATGTGTAACGAATTATCTAAATCTGCATCACATCACTTAAAAGGACACTGTACATAAGTAAATATAGATATACTGAAAGGAAAAAGAAACGCAGGGTGCGTATTTCCGCTATATATTGTATGTTCAATATGCTACTGCTAATCGAATGGTACAGGGCGACATTAGGCCTGTCCTTTTAGAAAGAAGGTTTAAACAGCACTGAACACACCAATGGTTACCCCTTTAAAGTTTCATTATCGTCAGAATGCGCATTTGGCTCAAGCAGGTGAGCAAACTTAGGCTTTAAATGTTGCAATCACTTAACATTAAATACAGTACTGAACTGGCTCAATTTTTCAAAGAGGAACTTCAGCATTTATGAATTTCTTGTTACAACGTGTACTGTGATTAAAACGTCTACAACATCACAGTTGTGTCCTTTCTCTAACTAACTGCACTCTTCTTTTTTTTACAAAACATCTTGGGATTTCCTTGGAATATATATGGAATTAAGTGTGCAGTATATGCAATATATAGCGGAAATACGCACCCTGCGTTTCTTTTTCCTTTCAGTATATAAAAATCGAACAGGAAAAGTAGCATTCAAGGACAACATTCAGCCACAACATAGTAACACACATAGAAACAGAGAACAACTTTAAAGATGAATAAAAGGCCAAATAAGACATCACAAACACAAAAGGGTTGACAATAGGGCTACCGCCTTGGAACAGTCAGTGGCAAAAATGGCCGCTGGGGGTTTAAACCTCACACACCCTACTATCATCCCAATAAAATGGGACAGACTGTATAAACAAAGAAATCCTCACCATGAACTGTTCTCTAACCAACAAGCATTAATAGGCATTATAAGTAAAACACAAAGATGCTCGTTTATATAAGAAAACAATAGCCTAAAAATCCGCAAAGAAGGTACTCAATGACTTGGCAGAAGTCAGAGCAACGAGAACAAACCATTGAGGGCATGACAAGACAAGATTGCAGACAAACATCAAACGTCACCATCCTTTAGGGTTTCAGGTAGTCCTCATCATAGGGTCCACAGACTGTCCGGTCATTGCACAATTAAAGAGGAAAGCATAATGGCAAACTGTAAATGGGTCCACCAGCAAGCATGCGGTGCGTTGCAAAATGATAGGGTCATTATATCCTCTTTTGATAACCCTTTTAACAAGTTTAACAAGATAGTACGAAAGTAATCATCACCAAGGTATTCGTCTTTAAAGTTGTTCTTGTTATATTAAGCCCCGTGTGGTTCCCGGGGACCCCGTTTGGTCACGGGGCAAAGAATAGGGCCACTGCAGATCCCTTTGGAGGGGTAGGCAGAGGGGTAGAATCCCCCCAAATTCATGTTCATTTTATCATTTTTGTTCATGTTCATTAAAGGTCTTCATCATGATCCCTGCATTGTTTCAGGTGCTATCTCGCTCGCATCAAAAGAGCAGTGGCAAAAAAACAATAACGTGGCTCCAGCGTAAATGGTGTTTCTACGATAGAATTTGCAGCAACTCTGCAGTTCAGGGTGAGAAGGTTCTAGGCCCATTTTCCATATTTTATCTCGATGTACATGGAAGATGAGCCTGGCATGTTCATGCCTGTTAGTCGCCATATAACCTTTTCATGTGTTGGTGCGCCTTAAAACCCCAATTCAATTCAATTCTTATATTAAGCAGTCATGGAACTCTTGAAAAACCATCACCTTAAATGGTGATGATGTTTCATCATAAACACTTATTCTCATGGTCATGACTTTCCACCATCTTTCATTCTTCATTCATTCGTTACATTTTCAAAAATAATTCAGGTAACGATTTATCTTCACATAGTCAGTCAGGGAACTTTTGAAAAACCATTACTTAAATGGTGATGATGTTTCATCACATCATAATTAAATATGCGAACTCGCTACCATGCTAAAAGATCGATCTATTTCACGTCCCTATGTTTATATGATTTTTGTTCAAAGAAATGTATGCATAAAAACATGAGCCTAGTCCAAATAAGTCTGTAGTAATAACTTTGTGAATTAAAAAAAGAAGGTTCTAGTTATTGTTTGTAAACATAGATGGGACAGCAATATTTACATTCATGTTGCTGACGTGAAATCCTATAGCGCATTAGATATTCATCAAAATATGTCTTTCTTCATGCAAGTAAAGTTAACGTGTAGCTCAGATGGTAACGCGCTCAGTGCTCGTCTGTTTTTAATCGCGAGTGTAATTTTAGTGAGGGCTATGTTCAACCCCATGCAGCGGTACTTTTTGTTTCTAATTTGTAAACATTCAACAATGGTTCCTTTAATAGGAACCCTATTTTCAAAATATACATATCCATTTTAAATCTGTATGCGAAAAGACTGGACAGCAATGATAACGAAAGTCTTGTTGATTTCTGAAGATTGTTTTTAAATTATTATTATCATATGACGGAATTCATCTATTAAATGGATGCAGAATGGATATAACATAGGGAAATAAACCAACTTTTTTGATTTCCATTATGTTATCCCCTAAAAATCCATTGTTTACCTGTTTTGACATACATTTTCCCATAATTCAATGGACAAGAAACCGACATCTGTCGCGCATGCATACCAACATCAATATATCACAGCGTGTATCCCATACATGGATTACAGTGAGCTGTAAACAAACTGTAAATAAACTGTAAATGGTATTAAAAATACACTTACGAAATATATGTTCTACTGTATTTCTTTCCCAATTTTATGATAAATTGCTCAAATGTCGCCAATTGTAACAGTATGGGTTATGTTCCCAAAATATAGAAGAAAAAAACTGAATCGGAAATATCTCTCTGGTGTCTGCCAGTTTCAGTCGTTAGTGGTAGGATATATACCGCATCTTAACTGTGCAAGATTGATTGTTTGCTCCAACTGAGTGTCCCATATTGCTCTTTTGCAGTTGATCTTAAAGTAGATATGTTGTCCTTAGTTTCAGCATACCCTGTATATCTATCCAGATCAATTATTGTTTGCATAATAACCCCTGATATAGTGTGTGCATCCCAAGTTAAACATTTGCTGGGATTCCCGATGGGATTCTGCTGGGATCCCATCGGGATAGTCTGGGATCTCACTGGGATAAAATCATTGGATTCCCAGTCGGTATCCCAGCAGAATCCCACCAGGATCCCAGGATATGATGGGATAAAATCATGGGATTCCTGGTCGGGATCCCGACTTTTCTTGATCGCGGCTTTTCCAGACCACGTCCATCACAGAAACTCATTTCTCTGGCATGTGGCCATTATAGAGCTATAGCTCAATATAACTTCTTTCTAAATGAGGTTATTACATTCACATATTATTTGATGATCCTCCGCTGCAGAGTGGTCATAGACATTTTTTTTACCACCAACCTCTCATCATAACAGTCTTGGGTTCGAATTTCAGCTGGAGCACATATATTTTGAATTTTTTTTACCAATTGCTATTGAATGGATTTTTTGTCTACTATAAATATTTCTACAGTCTTACCTCAACATATTAAGACTCGGACACAGTTTCAAACAAACATATCTACAATTCAGCAAGGTCATTTACTTACTTGTTTCCTACATTACATGCAATGAATTATATACAGAAGTCTATACCTCGCATTACATTGTGACTATAAAGACAAGTTCTTACAGATCGAGGTGGAACTACTGAAAAGACAGGACAGAAGCTGTAGTTTAAACAATTCAACCAAATTTTGTATTTCATAATATATACGCATGTGTTTTAAAATTCTTTCAATTAACTTCTGCATGTCTAGTCTAGAGGCCACTCCATGATTTTTGAGTCAAGTTCAATATTTTGCCAGGAGGATAGAGACAGGCTCAATCAAAAGAGTAAAATCTTGCCTTTATCGTGGTACCCGTGTTCAGCTCTGATTTTTGAAAAATTGAATGTACATTTTTGAAAGCCAATATTAATTTGTTTATGCACGTAGTATTTCAGTCATAAGCTAACATAAGTAAAAGGCTCAGAAGAGAGCTGATATACGGGGATAAGTCTTCGTCTGTCCGTCTGTACGTCCATCCGCCATCTGTCCGGGAGAACGTCTAGTAGCCAATCAATGAATTGTGAATCGAATTTAGCACTTTACGAGAAGGGTATTGGGTATCACTCGATATGGTAATATTTGTCGTGGTACCCGTGTTCTGCCCTGATGTTGTATTGACAGGGGTAAATCGAGGTCAAAGGTTATGGCCCTTTCTAGAATAGTTAATTGAAAAATTCAATGTAAATTTTTGACCATTGTTATTTTGTTTATGCGAGAAGCATCTTTAGGTCATAAGTTAAAATAAGTAAAAGGCTCAGAGGTAAGCTAATGTGTGAAAATAGTTCTTCTTTCATTGTCCGCCAATACGCTGTCCATTCGCCCATTTGCTGTCTATCCGGACGAAGGTCTAATAGCCGCTCTATGAATTATGACTCGAGTTCAAATTATTACGAGCAGCAAAGAGATTGTTATCACTTGAAAGGGATATTCTTCCACCTGACAAATGAGGCTGGGGACATGTGTTGCTTAAGAACATTCCAACGAAACTTGTTTCGCATGTAAAGCTTGAACCAGGGACCGCCAATCCGGCACCCATATAACATATCAGATATTTGTTAAACCTATCAACAATTCATTTTCGTTATCTATCAACTGGCACTCTATATCATTTGACTCTATCAAATATTGTGTTCAATTTTGAATTTTCATTTACTAAATCATAAGATAGGAGCCTTTAGCTTTGACTTCAGGATGTCTCATAACTTTCAAAATCAAGACTGTAGACGGGTTCTATAATAATCTTGAACGTTTATTTATTACAATTGCATGCATTAAATAAACGCTTTAACAGTATTTTGGTCAACATAAAAACTACCAGGAAAATAAAAATATGTTCCACACTTTAAAAAAGTGACTTCAGAACCACGTTAATAACGTTAACGTTATCTGCGTTATTTACAATAGTTAGCAATCCAAACTGGCATTAATATAAAGATACTAAGTTAGTTGTTTAACGTGTCACACAACTCTACATAAATTGTGTTATCTTATATGAATTAAAAACTTACAAAGCTATCATGGTAACTTTTCATTGTAATCAGTGGAGCTACCTCCATTTTGAGGTATATGCAAACGTGCTCCATCGCCACTTCCGAGGTAGTTCCATCGCCAAAAATACAGGTAAACAAAGTGGGTATGCTTTGCTATTTCTTCGTTATTTTCTCTATTTGCCTTGATATGAAAAATCGGGGAATACAGTCAGGGGCGTACCTGGAGCATTTTGAAATGTACGCCAGATATGCAAACCGAGCAGCGACGCTACGAGTGGGGGTAGGTGTGGGAGGGGGGGTTCCCCCTCCGAAACCCCCTCCCGCAGGGGGTTTCTCCCTTCCGCCGGTGGGGTTTGAACATTTTGAAAATTAGGAGGCAAATGATGCGTTCTCGAGCTATATTTCAGCGTTAATATGGCATTTTGAACTTTTATTTTTTCACTTTTGCTGACGAATTGTACGCATTGGCGTATGCCTGGATACGTGCCTGACAGTTCCGTGTAGTTATGTTTAAGCTTCACACATGACCAAGAATTGTTCTAGAAAGATGCCTAATTGGACGCCAGGGATTTTTAGCCCGTTCAAATTTTGCAGTTTTTTCTCAACTGTATCGTCACCACCGAGGTTTTTCCACATTGTTTTGCCTATTACGTGAACACATCAAATAACAACCAATTGGTGTCCATGTATTGCCTGTTGACAAAATAAATAACACGGAGAACGTTTATGGGGGAGAAATACGCGATTTCTTAGAAGGGATATCTCCAGTGCCATAGATATAATTTCAATGCTATGGAGATAGCATCAATGACAACTTATGAAAAAGTCATTTATTTACCAATGTGGATGACATTCTATGTGTTTTAAACACAATTTACATACCAAAATCATTGGTGCATCCACTATATACTTAGTTGCCTATATGATACGGTCCTATTCCATATACATTGATGCAAATATATGTTTGTTCTAACAGATTTTTCGCCGGATTGAGAAACAAATCCAGGCTTATGGTTTGGTGATTTATATGTCTGCATTTGCTTGTCCGTCCGTCCATTTACACGTTTTGACGTTTGGTTAATGTTTTTGTTCCTTCTTCATTTCTCAAAAAATAATTATCCGAAAGCATTAAAACTTGGCACTCTTGTTCTTTATCATAATACACTGTTATAGTACCATAACTCCCATTTGCTTTCAGTGTATAATCACTAGTCTTATATTCAGCTATAGTATGTTTAAAGCTACACAGTCTCTATATCAATTGATTTCTTCTTTGTAGGAGTGTCTTTATTTGTAATTTCATGTTCGTCAGCTCGGATATTTAAGAGAGCAAATATAACGCATGACATCATGTACTGTATAGTCATGGACCAGTGCACGTCGTACCTATACACAGGTAACAGTATTTTTTACAGAAAACTAAATTAGCCTCTTTCTGGGCTCGAACACACAACCTTTTGATTTCAAGTCAGCTGCTCTAGCGACTGAACTATAACTCTACTTGAGAAAATAGTATTCTAACTACCATGAATTTTATTATGAGGCAAACTAACTTGACATATTTGAAAGCAACACATTGTGTATGTTGTTTTACGTCATTTTCAACACATGCTAGGTTATATATGACGGTCGATTTCTTGTGGTGGAGGCAGACCACCCACTTTTCCTGGGTAGAACCAGTACTGTACACCTGCCATCCGTAAGAATCGACACCTCCTATATAGACCATCTTGTCGCACGTGTCAATTAACATTGCCTGGTGTAATAATGCATGTTATCAATATGAAACTAATACTTCGCCTCAAAACAACCATATCTCGACTTGTTATTTAGCGATTGATGAGTTTGTGTGTGCGCGCTAGTTATTACGTAATGCCTATTTAGTGTTAAAAATGCTACAACATACCAATAAATAGACGTGGTCTAGTGTTTTATCGTACATACTTCAAAACTTAAAAGTGCAAGGCTGTAGTTCAATCCTGTTCCTGATAACTGTTTTATTATCACATATATTCTGAAGCCGTATATTTATCGATGTTGCCTGTACGGAGGCTAAATAAAAATGTGAATTTTTTTTGCGTCGATTTCTGCCTTATATACCGACTTTTGTGGTGTTCGTCGATTTGAAACTACTGCACACATGACTCATTCATATTCATGCGTCATTACTAGTTTAAATAGGGACTGTGTAGCTTTAAGGAGATATTTCCCAACTCTACCTGATCATTAAACAAGCATGACAACTTGCTTATTTACTGCTACTTTTACATGCTTCCTGACTGATTAGTTCAGGTATATATACTGAAAGCCCAATAACAGCGGTTGTCTTTGAAAATTAGTCTTATATTAAATATTATCTAGTGTATAGCTATATAAATCCTTTGTATTTAACATTTAGAAAGAAACAACAAAAGTACAAATAAACACTTTAGGCACATGTAATTGACGAATTTGTTTCTTATTGATTTTAGGGAATACAAACACAAATAATGAAAAATCTGAATCCATGTTGTTAATATGTTTACGACTGTTGTCGACATACAACAGCTTTCTCAGACGGGTCTCATCATCCAACACAAAGTTGAATAACACTCTTTTCTCATGCAATTGCATGTCTAGCAGTGATTTTGTGTTGTCTAGTATGTACATCCTGGATTTGCGGATAAAATACTGAAGGGATGGGACCAAAGACTAGAGTAAGTACGCGTTTCTCCAACATGTATAGTTGGTTGTAAATTAACAATTGTTTTAGTTATAACTTTTCCCGAATAATTTACAGAGGTATGGAAATTGTATACACAATTTTGTATGCACCTGTTTTAGCCTCATGAGCCGAAGGACGTGCAGACACAAAACGGATAGAAAGTTGATACAAACAATAGTTTGGAATGCAAATTGCGTTTTAACCAAGAGTAAAGTCGTAGGCAGTATTGAGAAATGACCTCATAAGTTGTCATTGGTTCTATCTCCATAGCACTGGAACTATCTCTCTGGCATTGGAGCTATCTCTTTTAAGAAATCGCAAATTTTCCACCCAGAAACGTTCTCCGTATTATTTATTTTGTCAACAGGCAATATACGGACACCAACCGGTTGGTATTTGATGTCTTCATATCGATATGTAGCGTAAATGGGCAAAACAATGTGGAAAAACCTCGGTGGCGACGATAAATTTGAGAAAAACCTGCAAAGTTCGAACGGGCTAAAAGTACGTCCCTTGCATCAAATTAGGCATCTTTCGAGAACAATTTTGGGTCGTGTGCGAAGCTTAAACAAAAGTACACGGAACTGCATTCCCCGATTTTTCATATCAAGGCAAATAAAGAAAATAACAAAGAAATAGCAAAGCATACCCACCTTGTTTACCTGTATTTTTGGCACTGGAACCACCTCAGAAGTGGCAATAGAGCACTTTTGCATATACTGTCAAATGGAGGTAGCTCCACTGATTACCAGCCGTGTATATAGGTATTCACCACTTACACAATTGTTTCATACATTCTATCATAGCTGGTGATGTGTTTATATTTATCATACATAGTTGTCAATAGTTCACACGATTAGTATGATGTTAGCCTTAAATTAGACATCGGATGCAGTGCTTGACACAGGAGCCAGCCGAAGGCTGGCCCGAAATGTTTGCTTGGGCCAGTAGAAATTTGGACCCACTGGCCCAAATTAAATGTTGGTGGCCCAAATTTTTTTGATAAATTAATAGAAACATCGGACATTTTATAGCGAAGTAACCCAGTTTAACTTATTAACTTAATTAATTAAAGATATTAACTAATCTCTGAAAGTATCGAGTAATTAAAATAATCTGTCGATTAATGCTATTTTAATATTTAAAAATTGTCAACTGAAATTTAAAAAAGGACAGAATGAATGCATGCATATAATAAGAAAATATAAAAATACAGACTCTTGTCACTATTGATTAGACCATTATTTTCATTAAATGTATTTCAATATACCTACTTACATCCATAGAAATAAAATAAATATATTTAAAAATGCAAGGCTAAGCTGAGGCCTATAAAACAAGTTCAACTAACAGGAGTTCCAAAGGAGCTAGAAAGATTGCGTCGCATTGTGAGACAAAACTCAGAAATGCTACATACACCACGAATATCATGCACAGAGTAAGTAATAAAAGCACTTCATTCTGAAAGTGTACCAATATTTTGAGTAAGCGCACCTTTTACATTTTTTCATGTTGATTGTTCAACCATAAATTATCCCAATTCAGAGACGGCCGATCAAACATCGGTTCACACTTGCTATTGTTCCAGTTTACGCTACCGTGTGAACAACTAATTAGTCTTATCAGTGATCGTAAAGTTCAAAAACACCGACGGCAAGCCGCATCTCCAGCTTATTAATTCGTAAGCAAACTTTGTGTTTTGAAAAGCCATTTTGGCCGCTAGAGGGCGCCACGTTTTATTATTATTTTTACCCGGCTCGATAACGCAGTTAACTATGTGGATAATATTGAGCGTGTGGTCAAACCAGTTGATTGACAGCAAGAGGCGGAACAGTGGGCGGAGTCTATCGCACACCGGCAATTTGACAGCGGACTTCAATAAACACTGCGATAATTAGTTTATCAGTCCAAATTGATTGTCGCTAATTAGCTAACAACACCCAGCGGGGTAGTGGCTTATAAACAGCGAAGGACTTTGTGTAATAGAATTTGGGATTTTCCGAGATTTTAGACAAAATCAGTCGAAAATTTGGATTCGCCAGACATCGGCCGCCGATGTCTGGCGAATTTGATATGTATTTCTTACAATTTTCATTCGCCAGTTCGGGTTTCTTTTCGCCTATGGCGATTTGGCGAATGGTTAACGCGAGCCTAGATAAGGATTTTGAATAAGGTGCTATTTATTAAAGCAAACTATGCACTCGCCCAAAGAATATTGTTTGGGCCAGCAGAGATCAAATAATAATTAATTTCACTCGCCTAGGAGAGGTTTTACTCGCTGCCGGCGAGTGGGCGACTGTCTGTGTCAAGCACTGGGATGAATAGTTTACAAACTATTGGTCAAAACATAATACTTATCACACAACTATTCTAAGATATATTTAAAATAAGAAAATTAGTTACGATACAAAAGTGAGTAATTAGGAATTTTGTTTAGTGTATTTATTATACGCAGTGTGAGAATATGGACGATTCCCGAACTGCTCTTTGCAAAGTAAGAATTCTTAAAATGCCAGACGATTCCGGAATTGAGTAGGACTATTCCGGACTTGCGCAAGAGGTTAATTGATATATAATATGCACAAAGTGTCTACGCAATTTGAGAATGTTTTGTGCAAAGTACGAATTTGTGTTGGGATTTGAAAAGGAATATATAGTGTTTTGAAACCTATTTATTTCTAATTTCATAATGTCATATTTGTTTCACCCGTCTGTTATAAATTGATAAAATATAAAAAAAAAAATCATGGTTTGGTTTGATAAATGATTAACATGAACTAAATTATGGAAAAAAAAATGTGCTCAAACAATTCGTAGAGCATAGATTTATATTACCGGTATTGAAATAAGGATACGTTATGTCTAAGAATATATAACAAGTGAATATTAAGCACCAACAGTGATGCAAACGCCAGATTGCAAATTCACCATTTTAACTGAAAAATCTAAGTAAAAAGTATAATGGGTGAGCGGGATAATTCAAGTGAAATACATGACAGGATTATGGTTCTTGTCATATCCCAGTGTGTAATGGCGACGAACATGTGTGCCAAGTTTCAAAGGTTTCCGACACTTCGGTGTTTAGAAATGAGGAAAAACAAAAACTTTAACCAAAACATGTAGACGGACATACGGACGGACAGACAGACAGACAGACGGACATAAAAACAGACAGACAGACTGACAGATAGAAGGACGGACTGACGGAAATCGGATGCTACGCAATCTGCCTAAAAATATTTAAAAAAATAAATGCAACGCAGACAATATTTTTAATAGCGGTTCAAATTGGGCATTCCATATATTTTAGGGATTTTCCTATGATTTCTTTATACAAACATTGGACCCTGGTGTGTGTGCTATATTCCTTCATATGTACTTGTATATGCAAAATAAGTCAAATATTGAACATATGCCAAATAACAAACAGACCAGTTGCTCAATAAATGCATCCGGTGTTATGCCACTACTACTACTAATTGCATTTTGCATGTTTTAATCATACTTAATTAAACTTATATAAATATATTTAATGTCAAATTGTATTATCCAGAGCACCTGTCCATCTGCCAAATGTACTAAAAGCGATCATTTACACAGACCATTTGAGAATAAATTACCAGTTTATGGCATTGCTAGTAATGACATTTGCATATTGAATGATATTTAATAAATAATGGATATTAATATACATTTGATAGAAAATAAGGAGATAAGCAAACGTTGCATCACGCGTAGACTTGCACTTTCAACATACGTTATTGCTTTTATTTTAGGTTTGAAGTTTTTCCAGCATTAATGAAGGCGCGTTTGCCGTCAGTATTATAAATAACAACTAGAATCAAAATATTCCTACTTTGTCCAAATTCCTACTCTGCGCATGGATGATTCCGGAATTGAACTGCGCATTTTGAGAATTCCGATAATGCTGTGCATTTTAAAAATTCTTACTTTCCGCAGAGCAATTCTGAATTGATTGTCCATATTCTTATTTCACGCATAACATATATATTGACCTATAAAGCATGTGTTTTTTCCTCCGGAAAGAATCCAGTTTTCAGCGATTTTTCCACATAATGAAAGTTTTTCGCTTAGTTTTGTGACATATGCCTATGAAACTAGAGCTTATTGGAAGCCAAATATTTTGAAACAAATTAATAATAAAAGCATCCTTCACCAAATACCATATTATGATTTTTGCAAAATGAACTTCAGTTTTCATCAATATTAGTTATCGTTGGAAATTTTGACACAAAATATTGTGTTCGAAATAAAGGTCCTACAAGGTAATTGGTGGAAAGTGTAAGAAGATTCGTTATATTTAATATCAAAACCAAAATATGTTTCATAAATACAGCAGTCTACTTTTTTTTTAAATATAAAATTATTCCAGTTTTTATTGATTTTTTTTTTAATCCAAATTTTTCGCCAAAAATATTGTAGTAAAAATAAAGCAATCTCTACAAACCTTTTGTTTACTATAAGATAAAGTATTTAGAATAATTTAATATCATGAACATGCTTTAAAAGGCATCAAATGATTTTTAGCTTATGGGATGACGAGTTGTCCGTTGTACTTCATCCGTCCGTCGTCCGTCCGTCATCAGTCATCTTTTGCCTTGTGAACACTCTAGGGCCTTCATTATTAATCGGATCTTTACGAAACTTTGATAGTGTCTTTATATCAATGAAAGCTCGGACAAGTTGAAAACCAACCAGATCGGAGTAGTTTCGCCGGAGTTATGGCCCTTGTTTTGCTGATAAATGCCATATTAAGCCTTTTGAACACTCTAGCACCTTCATTTATTATTTGATCTTTATCAAACTTTCACAGATTGTTAATATCAATGACAGCTCAGATAATTGAAAAAAACAGCCAAATTGGATTAGTCACACCGGAGTTATGGCTGTTGTTTTTCTGAAAAATGCTATTTTCTGCCTTGTGAACACTCTAGGGCCTTCAATACTAATTGGATCTTTATGAAACTTTGCCAGTATCTTTATATCAAGGAAAGCTCAAACAGGTTTGAAACCAGCCAGATCAAAATAATTTCAACGGAGTTATGGCCCTTGTTTTGCTGATAAATGCCATATTAAGCCTTGTGAACACTCTAGCACCTTCATTTATTATTTGATCTTTACCAAACTTGCAAAGATTATTAATATCAATAGAAGCTCAGAAAAGTTAAAAAAACAGCCAAATTGGATCAGTCACATCGGAGTTATGGCTCTTGTTTTTCTGAAAAATGCTATTTTCTGCCTTGTGAACACTCTAGGGCCTTCAATATTAATCGGATCTTTACGAAACTTTGCCAGTGTCTTTATATCAATGAAAGCTCAAAGAATTTTGTAAACCAGCCAGATCGGAAGAAGTTATGGCCCTTGTTTTGTTGAAAAATGCCATATTAAGCCTTGTGAACACTCTATATTAGCACCTTCATTTATTATTTGATCTTTACCAAACTTGCACAGATTGTTAATATCGATGAAAGCTCAGACAAGTTCAAAACCAGCTAGATCGGACCTTAAACAGCGGAGTTATTGCCCTTGATTTAGTTAAAAATGCTATATTTTGCCTCGTTAAGACGATGGGGCCTTCATCTTTCATCCAATCTTTACCAAGCTTTACCAGATTGTTTATAATATAATTGAAAGCTCGGACAAGTTTGAAAACCAGCCAGATCGGACCAGTAACAGCGGAGTTATGGCCCTTGATTTAGTTAAAAATGCTATATTTTGCCTCGTTAAGACGATATAGGGCCTTCATCTTCCATCAGATCTTTACAAAACGTTACCAGATTGTTAATATCAATGACAGCTCAGACAAGTTCAAAAAACAGCCTGATCGGACCAGTTACAGTGGAGTCACGGCCTTTGACTTAGTTAAGAATCCTATATTTTGCCTTGTTAAGACGCTAGGGCCTTCATCTTTCATCCGATCTTTACAAAGCTTTACCAGATTGTTAATATCAATGAAAGCTTGGACAATTTCGAAAACCATCCAGATAAGACCATTTACATTGGAGTCATGGCCCTTGATTTTTAGATCTACTGGCCGAAGGCCAGCAGAGTTCATGGGATGGCGAGTTGTCCGTCGTCCGTCGTCCATCCGTTGTCCGTCAGTCTGTTAACTTTTGCCTCATGAACACTCTAGGGCCTTCATTATTAATCGAATCTTTACGAAACTTTGCCAGTGTCTTTATATCAATGACAGCTCGGACAAGTTAGAAAACCAGCCAGATTGGATAAATTTCACTGGAGTTATGGCCGTTGTTTTTCTGAAAAATGCCATATTAAGCCTTGTGAACACTCTAGCACCTTCATTTATTAGTTGATCTTTACCAAACTTGCACAGATTGTTAATATCAATGACAGCTCAGATAATTGAAAAAAACAGCCAAATTGGATTAGTCACACCGGAGTTATGGCTGTTGTTTTTCTGAAAAATGCTATTTTCTGCCTTGTGAACACTCTAGGGCCTTCAATACTAATTGGATCTTTATGAAACTTTGCCAGTATCTTTATATCAAGGAAAGCTCAAACAGGTTTGAAACCAGCCAGATCAAAATAATTTCAACGGAGTTATGGCCCTTGTTTTGATGAAAGCTCAGATAAGTTTGAAATCCATAAGTTTGAAATCCAGCCAAATCGGATCAGTAACACCGGAGTTATGGCCCTTGTTTTTTCTGAAAATTGCTATTTTCTGCCTTGTGAACGCTCTAGCACCTTCATTTATTATTTGATCTTTACCAAACTTGCACAGATTGTTAATATCAATAAAAGCTCAAACAAGTTTGAAAACCAGCTAAATCGGATCAGTCACACCGGAGTTATGGCCCTTGTTTTTTTCTGAAAAATGCTATTTTCTGCCTTGTGAACACTCTAGGGCCTTCAGTATTAATTGGACCTTTACTTAACTTTGCCAGTGTTTTTATATTAATGAAAGCTCGTACAAGTTCGAAAACCGGCAAGATCGAACTAATTTCACCAGAGTTATGGCCCTTGTTTTGCTGATAAATGCCATATTCAGCCTTGTGAACACTTTAGCACCTTCATTTATTATTTGATCTTTACCAAACTTGCACAGATTGTTAATATCAATAAAAGCTCGGACGAGTTCGAAAACCAGCTAGATCGGACCATTAACAGCTGCGTTATGGCCCTTGATTCAGTTAAAAATGCTATATTTTGCCTCGTTAAGACGATAGGGCTTTTATCATTCGATTCTTACCAAACTTTATCACATTGTTTATATAAATGAATGCTCGGACAAGTTTGAAGACCAGCCAGATCGGACCAGTAACAGCGAAGTTATGGCCCTTGATTTTGTTTAAAATGCTATATTTTGCCTTGTTAATGTGATAGGGCCTAAATTTTTCGTGCAATCTTTTTGAAACTTTACCAGATTGTTAATATCAATGAACAAGTGGAGTTATGGCCCTTGATTTAGTTAAAAATGCTATATTTGCCTCGTTAATTCGATAGGGCCTTCATCTTTCATATGATCTTTACGAAACTACCTGATTGTTTATAGCAAGACAGCTCAGACAATTTCGAAAACCAACCAGATCGGACCAATAACAGTTGAGTTATGGCTCTTGTTTAGTTAAAAATGCTATATTTTGCATCATTAAGATGATAGGGCCTTCATTTTTCATGCGATCTTTATGAAACTTTACTAGATTGTTAATACCAATAACGGCTCTGTCAAGTTCGAAAAACCAGCCAGATCAGACCAGTAACTGGAGTTATGGCCCTTGATTTAGTTAAAAATCCTATATTTTGCCTCGTTAAGACGATAGGGCCTTCATCTTTCATCCGATCTTTAAGAAACTTTACCAGATTGTAAATATCAATGAAAGCTTGGACAAATTCGAAAACCATCCAGATTGCATCATTTACATCGGAGTCGTGGCCCTTGATTTTCTGAAATATGCTCTATCTTGGCCTCATTAAGACGAAAGGGCCTTCATTTGGCCGGATTTCATTGAAACTTTGCAGGGATGATCAGTACTAAGCCTAGTTGTACATAGTCACCGTGTTCCAGTTGAATGATTTTGGCGGAGTTATAGCTCTTTAAAGGTTTTAATACACAAACTTTGTTCTGACTAGTTCTCCTGAACCTCTGGCCGGATTAAACGAAACTTTTTTTTAGGGATGATTGATTCTATGTCTAGTTGTGCAAATCATCGCCGTGTTCCGGTTGAATGATTTTGGCAGAATTATGGCCCTTTAAAGGTTTTAATACACAAACTTTGTCTGATCTACTTCTCCTGAACCCCTCACCAGATTTCAATGAAACTTTGCAGGGATTATCAGCACCAAGACTAGTTGTGCATGTCATCGTCACGTTCTGGTTTACAGATATTTGGCAGAGTTATGGCCCTTTAAAGGATTTTGATACCACAATTTTTTTCCGGGCTAGTTCTCCTGAACCCCTGGTTGGATATAGACGAAACTTGACAAGGATGATCAGTATCAAGCCTAGTTGTGCATTATCATCGCCATATTTCTGTTGAATGATTTTTGGCAGAGTTTTGACCCTTTAAATGTTTTAATAAACAGACTTTGTCTAGATTAGTCTCTTCTGAACTCTTTGCCAGATTTCAGCGAATCTTGGCGAGGATGATCAGTACTAAGCCTAGTTGCACCTGTCATTGCCATGTTATGGTTGAATGCATTTTGGCAGAGTTATGAGCCCTTAAAGGTTTTAATACACAAACATTGTTCTCCTGAACCTCTGGCTGGATTTCAACAGAACTTTGCAGGGGTGATCAGTACAAAGCCTAGTTACATATGTCATCACCATGTTCCGGTTGAATGATTTTTAAAAGACTTATGGCCCCTTATACATAAACTTTATCTTGAGCCAGTAGAGCATCCACAGGCCCTCTTGGGTCTCTTGTTTGAAATATGCTATATCTTGGCCTCATTAAGGCGAAAGGGCCTCATTTGGCCGGATTTCATTGAAACTTTGCAGGGATGGTCAGTACCAAGCCTAGTTGTATATAGTCACTGTGTTCCAGTTGAATTATTTTGGCAGAGTTATAGCCCTTTA
>JAWPHD010007253.1:0-131714 GCA_037043455.1 Cyrtodaria siliqua
TCCGTAGAAGGTCATGGAATCCTTGACTTTTGACCCACTGACCTAATGACCCAAAAATCAATATGGTACTTCCTCTCATCAAGAACAACGTACCTTTTTGGTTTCGAAAGTATCGCACGGAATGCATATTTCCATATAAGGGCATGGCGACCTTGATCTGCGACACACTGGTATTATACTGGCTGTCGTCTCAGTGGTTATAGTTTCTTTTAATATAAATTTGCAATCAGAATCATTCTGATTGCAAATATTAAATTATCAAAATAAAATATCTTAAAATTCTAAATGTGTTATCAATTATTTTTTTGAATAACTCTGAACCACCGATGGTTGAAGCCAATAATTCAAAGGGAACTTATGCAGACTACTGATTTTATGATAGCTCGAGTTATCTCAAATATTATAAACATGAACAAACATAAGGACACAGCCAGTCTAGTTGGGTATGACAGATGACTATTTCTTTGGCCCGTGCCAACCGGAGCCACTGCATTAACTTATTTAATTGACACTTGAATGTTGCTTAAGGCTCAACAACACATAATAGGTTATATAGGAATTCGGGAACCTGCCATACTCTTACTAACAAATAGCTTCCTATGCCTCTTTTACATGCTCCAAAGATGATTCTAAACATGGGACCACATGGTTTATGTCACCATCCAACAGACGAGTCTAAGCGAGTCTTACACGAGAACTCAGTGGCACCAGTGAGATTTGAACCAGAGCCTAAACTGCTATCCACTGGGCCATACCAGCCCCTTGGATTACAACGTATCTTTCCCATTTAACCTTTAAAGGGAATGTAGCGCCACAGTCAAACCATCTTTATTATTGAGAGTTCTGACAAATTAAGTAAAGGTGAAAGCATTATCAAAATCGGATGATAAAACAAGAGGTCAATGACCTTGAAGCTCTACTGATTGATTTTGATTTCAGGAAGTAGTCGCTACAGACTTGTTTTTTGAAAATCTATTTTTAACCGTGGCGGCCATCTTGAATTTCCGGCCGACCTGAAATTTTGCTAAGATCAATAAGACATTAAGAGCAACATTCCTGTGAAGTTTCATGAAAATCCGTCAAGTAGTTTCAAAGAAGTAGTCGCTACAAGTTTTCATTATATAACTCTATGTAAACAAAGCAGCCATGTTTAAGGTCAAATCAAAACGATTTTCGACAAGGACGAACATCATGTCATACTGATCATTTTAGAAAAAGTCCCATATCAATATCTCTTATTGTTTTGAAGAAGTAGTCGCTACAAACTTATTTATTTTAAATCTATTTTTAGCTGTGGCGGCCATCTTGAATTTCCGGCCGACCTGAAATTTTTCTAGGATCAACTAGACATCAAGAGCAACATTCCTGTGAAGTTTCATGAACATCCGTCAAGTAGTTTCAGAGGAGTAGTCGCTACAAGTTTTTACTATATAACTCTATGTAACCAAAGATGGCCACTGGCAGCCATGTTTAACGTCGAATCAAAATATTTTTCCACAAGGATCTACATCATGTCATGCTGATCATTTTAGAAAAAGTCCCATATCAATATCACTTATAGTTTTCAAGAAGTAGTCGCTACAAACTTATTTTTTAAAAATCTATTTTTAGCTGTGACGGCCATCTTGAATTTCCGGCCGACCTGAAATTTTGATAGGATCAATTAGACATCAAGAGCAACATTCCTGTAAAGTTTCATGACAATCCGCCAAGTAGTTTCAGAGGAGTAGTCGCTACAAGTTTTTACTATATAACTCTATGTAAACAAAGATGGCCGCTGGCAGCCATGTTTAATGTTGAATCAAAACGATTTTTGACTAGGATCAACATCATGTAATGCTGATCATTTTAGAAAAAGTCCCATATCAATATCACTTATAGTTTTCAAGAAGTAGTCGCTACAAACTTATTTTTTAAAAATCTATTTTTAGCTGTGACGGCCATCTTGAATTTCCGGCCGACCTGAAATTTTTCTAGGATCAATTAGACATCAAGAGCAACATTCCTGTAAAGTTTCATGACAATCCGCCAAGTAGTTTCAGAGAAGAAGTCGCTACAAGTTTTTACTATATAACTCTATGTAAACAAAGATGGCCGCTGGCAGCCATGTTTAACGTTGAATCAAAACGATTTTTGACTAGGATCAACATCATGTCATGCTGATCATTTTAGAAAAAGTCCCATATCAATATCACTATAGTTTTCAAGAAGAAGTCGCTACAAACTTGTATTTTAAAACTCTATTTTTAGCTTTGGCGGCCATCTTGGATTTCACATCAACATGAATTTTTGCTAGGATCAACTAGACTTTATGGGCAACATTTCTGTAAAGTTTCATGAATATCCATCCAGTAGTTCAGCTGTGAAGTCGCTACAAATAAAAGTTTACGGACAGACGGACAGACGGACGACGAACGCCGCACCACGGCATAAACTCCGCTGATCTCTGATCAGTTGAGCTAAAAAGAAGATATGATTATTTGAAGATTCTGTTGAAACGGATATGGAAGCTCCATTTTGAGTGCTATGACATCACAGTTCTAATGACCATATATGGAATATTTATAAAAAAATTACTGATTAATAGGAAAGAAATGACAGCAATTGTATGAACAATGTATATACTTAATGGCAATAATGCTTTATATGCCTCCTTTGCATTCATTTGCAGCGATTTTCTTTGCTTTAAATGATATTGATCAATATTCCATATATGGTAATTTGGAACTATGACGTCATAGTTCCTCAAAATGGCTTCCCCAATATCCGTTTAAGAACAACATTCAAATGGTCATATCTGTTTTGTTTACCATCCGATTTTGATAATTTTTTCACCTTTTTCCAAGTTTTGCAGAACTCAATAATAAAGCGTATTTGGCTGTGGCGCTACATCACCTTTAACCCTTATAACCCGCTATATATATATTTATATATAATGGACTGTTTTGTCTTTGAATTAAGACCATTCCATGTATGTGACAAAGGAGTGTTTTGGGGAAAATAACTGATCAGCAGCCAGACATTGCAAACCCTGATCAGACTGGGAGTTACTCGCAGGATGATTTTGGTTTACAATGGACGCAAAGACTAATATAATTGTGCTTATGGGGTTAAGGGTTAAATATTGGAAGCAAATGTATAAGACAAAGCCAGTAAGTTGATATATAGTAACCTGTGTGGATTTATTAAATCACTTTAAATCAGTTTTACATCTCCAGGGCAATAACAATATAACTATCACTAACAAACAATTATAACAAGAAATGTGACAATTCCACTCACAAACATTATATTTATTATTTTATAAACTATATTTGTCTGATTATATATATTGAATTTGTTTATACAGCTTCACACCAAAGTGCCTCGACAGTCATTGGAAGAATTTGCACTAGTTGCACACATAAAGTTTCATCCCAATAACTCAGGAACCAGGAGTCGAGTCACAGGACACAAAAATAAACCTTTACCAGTGACCCTGACCTAGAAAATACAGCACTTTGGCACATGTGCTGTGATACATCCTTCAATACGTTATTCTAAGCTTAAACATCTATACATTAGTTCTGGCAAAAAATGAAATTCAGCTTTTTTCAAATTATTTAGTGTCATAACTGTGTTTTGTACCAGTCTATTACGTTCATTGTCGAACATATCCAACATATATAAGCATTATGGTATAGAATTTTCTTACCAAACGTCAGTTAAGTTTAATTAGATTTTACCATCCACCAACACGAAAATGTTTATGGTGGCAAGAGAAATGAATTGAAATTTTACGGCGCACCAACACAAAAAAGTTATATGGCGCCCAACAGAAAGGAACATTCCAGGCCCACCCTCCATTTACATCTGGATAAAACATGTGGAATGGGCCTAGAACATTCTCGGCTACAGAACTGTCGAGTTGCTGCGAATTTTTTTGTTTACTCTCCCTTTTTTCGCGTGAGCCATGATCATTGTTTTCCGCCACCACTCAAGCAGCACCCTAAACAATACAAGATGATGATGAAGGCCTTCCATAAACAAGACAAAAAGGACTAAATGAAATGATTTGGGGCAATTTTACCCCTCTTACTGGATAAACAGTGGTCTTACTCTTGACGGGAAACCATACAGTGTTGGGCGTATAATTTTTCAGCACATTATAGGCTATGTATGAAAAGAAAGTAACTTAGTAAGATGGTCGATTTTTTTGTGTTGGAGGCAGACCACCACCCACTTATTCCTGGGTAGAACCAGTACTGTACACCTTCTGCCATTTTTAAGAATCAACATTTTCTCACAAGATGAGCGCTCAGTGGGATTCAAACCTTTAGCGGCGAGTGGTGAGAAGGTTTACAATGCAACGTCGTTAATCCATCGACCATGGAGGCGACCTATCAAACAGACACCATTTACTTAAGGGTACCCTCTGGTGACGATTTAGCGTGATCTGCGCATATTTTCGCGCAACGCGTATGTGGATGTTGTAACGAGTGGAAAGATGTTCCAAAATCATTAGTCATACACCCTTGACACTTTGTATACATGTTCACAATCATGAACCCCACACATTGATATAGGTTCGACAAGTATAGATTATTATATGTCAGTTTTCATATCAGCCACTGTATCATCCCTGAAACCCTATATGTGCCTCGAGATATAATTCCTACACATCTGATCTCTAAACGTTGGTATATTGTGCGACATACCAGGGTTAGGGTTTGATTTATTCGTAATAATGCTAGATCGCACACTTTACCACAGTATAGAGATAATATGGGCAGGAATTATATCATGAGGGCTGAAAACACGACATGCTTTTGATTGACAAACTATTGTATATTGTGCGATATATCACATTTAGAGATAGATTATTTGGATTTGATATAACATTGTGTAAACGTTAATTTTAACTCTAACACGGCCGATGCTATTTTCAGTATTCACAAGCAAATACAACAGTCGGATAAAATATACCGTACAAAATGAAGTGGGTGGGGTATTTAACGTATGTTGGTCATATTGTGTATATGATATACTGATACACTGTAAGTCAATTAGATGTGATGTTTGTATATCAAGTGTATGTATGCCAATCATTTAAATGACTTTTGATATATAAAAATAAAACCAAAGCACATATATCTATCTTTTTCTGTAATAAAATGATGGGTCTTTAACATTTTTAAGTGTTTACTCTTTTAGATGAACACCAACATATACTTTTTATCACATTTATTTGATAACCTTTTATAATGCTCTATTATATACCAGTTTATTACAAATCTCTTGTTATTATTTCTATAACTTTGTCTTGCCCAAAATTTGCCAAAAATTCAATTTTCTGTGATTTTTTTTGTTTCATTAGAAGGTGTCCTGAAATTAAAAACTTCAAAGATTTCTTCTGTTTTTATCATTTTAATGGTGTTCTTACTTTTGTATTGATATCTGTTTAGCTTCCCACAAAATTTAAAACCCGACTTTGGGCTTTGGGGTGTATTAATAAAGATTAATATTGCTAAAAAGTTAAATCACCAACACATCATTATTTTTCCAGAAACTAACTAGTAATATGTTAGTCTTCATAAAAAACAGGGAAATTAAAAATTCTTGTTATACTGATATTCACCAGAGGGCACCCTTAAGTAACTGTTTTAGTATTTATAACAATCACTTATTATTCTTAATCAAGGGCAACTACTCTGTAATGCATTTAATAGTCATCGTCAAGTTAAAGGGACACTGTCCATTAAGTAAAGCTAGACCTTTTTTTGATGATTTCTAGTGCGGTCCGTGCATGCTTCCACATCAATTTTGAAAAAGTAGGACGTCTCTGGTGCATTTTGGCGTATATTTAGATATAAATTTAAGCAAAATCACACTTCAAAATTCAACAAATTCATACACTATTATTTCAGTTATATTTTTCAACCATGTATGTGAAAGTTAAGAGCAGGCCTGTCGGAGTAATACATTTGTTGATTTGAAGAAAAAAAAGTGTGTTTTTTTTGTTTGTAAACATGGCTGAGACCAATACATTTACATTTCTCCTGCTCACATGATATCCATTTTGCATTTATAACATAACTTTTAGTGTAGGCTAGAAGTTCAATCCCACGAAGTGGTACTTTTTTTTTTGCATCACTATTGAATTCCGTCAAAACACCATTCACTAATGATAGTTGTGTACTGCTTTTCAATATAACTTTTTTGTGTTTTATAAGCTAAAAGTTATGTCTAATGCAGCTTAAATCTTCAAATAGATTTGGTGAAAATCCAACATAACTGTTATTGTTTAAACAATCTGAAATTGGAGTATGTTGACATAATTTAGGACAATCAAACTCCAGGTTGTATCTTATTGAAACAAACATTGAAATCAAAATTTGGTGAAAATCCAACACCGTTTACACAATCTGAAACTGATATAGAGTTTCATGTGTATACGCGTTTATTTCTCATCGCTGTATTGCACTAAGCATTTTAGCAAGCAGACCTCGGTTTAAAGTCTCATCTGAAGGACTGGTAAGGTAGGAAATACTTTTCTGAAATATTTCGATAATTAACCCAAATTCGGTCCTGGCTGGGATTGAACGCACGATCCCTGCCAGGGTTACTAAGCCACAATGCTAACCATTACACCACGGCGCTACCTTAAGAGTTTCATGAAGACTGCTTCAGGCTTTATTGCACCTCGTACACAATTCTAGGCATCTCATTGGTTGATACTGGGACTGTTTAAAATTTGTTTTAAAAAAAAGTTTAAAATAGCTAACCCTGGCATATAACCATAATTATAAAGAAATATGTTCTTCAGTTCTTTTATGTTGAATGGTCAGTATTCTTTCTTTCATGATATACATGATATATGGCCCACTTAGGTTATCAATACAGAAATAATGTATTTGAACAAATCTAAATAATACACAGTTTTTATCAATCATAAAAATTAGCATCTCAATTTATCAATTTAGTATCATTTTTACTTTAAACCTGCTTGTGTGTAATTAAATAAAGTTTTCAATTTGTCTTTGTTATTCTAGCAAATGTAAATATATCATTGAAGCAATATAATGAACAGTCAGTAATACGCTAAAACAAATTCCTGAAATATCAAGTTATATAGAAAAACAAACAAGAGTTGAAAAAAATCAAAATTGCTGTGTGTCCCTTTAAGATAAGTCATTAATTAATTTAACCAATTTCAAGGTAAAGTTTGTTTGTTGTAACCTTTGACCTATTGATACCATACTCAACCAGAATATAACCCATCCCAATACAATGTTAATATGTCCCATTAATTATCAGTATCATCTTATTTCTCAACAAATATTCACCTATTCACTGTGGAGGTCATTGTGATCTATACCAACTTTGGGTTTATACGATGGCCACCTACAGACTGGACAAAAATGATTTTCTCTCATGAGCCAGGCCAGGATACATTTATCATGGAATACGTGACTACATGGTAGTCCGCGCAGCAACTCTGCATTTCTGTAAGTGTCAAGGCAGATTACGCATTGCGTGTTTTCCAGGTATCCGGGCGGTTTACACCACTGAGTGTTTAAATTCTCGATTTTGTAGGATTGTACGAAATTCTGATAAGGGTCATCAGCGGGGTTGTCCAAAACAGGATCCTCTGGGCCAATACTGGGGTTACCATCGTGGAAGGGGTCAGCGTAGGCATTGTCCTCATGGCGGTTATTTGAATTGACATTCTGCACTGGTGTGCAGGAGCAAGCCTGTCCACACTCGCACCTGTAATTGCTGTCCACTAATGACCTGGCAAGTCCAGCAGAATCTATCTCATTTGTAAACTCATTTTCATTATTTTGCCTAGATTTGTGTCCAATATTCTTTTGTGTTTTATTACAGAGTGCATCTAGATTCTCCGCTACTCCTGACGCTCGCTTCTTTGACTCTTTTTCATCTATCGCCTGACGATTACTAACTTTGACATTTCGATCGCGCATTTCAGGATCCCTATATATCCAGGTGGGCAAGTGCTTGATGTACTCCTTGGAAACAAACGTTTGATTAAAGTCTAGTGCATCAGCACCCATACTGAGGATGCCAACAGTTGGATTGAAAATCTGATCAAAGGGACGTAACCTCGTCAATTCCCACCACTGCTCGTAATCCAGCGTTTGAAGGTTTGAGAAATTCCACCAATCCGTGTCTTCATCATTTTCGTCATGATTACTAAAATACCGGGACTTTATGTAAAACGTCACTAAAATCATGGTACCCCAAATGCACAGAGGCACCGCGTAGTGGTCAGAATAGTATGCAATGTCATTTCGAATTAACGAGAAAAAAGTTGTGGATGAACAAAATCTTAGTCCTTTGAGTCCCACCAAACTCAAAACCTCAAAAATGGAAATCTGTAGAATTGCTAGCAACAAAACCCATACTAGAATCAAAACCAAATTATACTTAAATATACATAACGCGAGGCTAACAAAACGTTTTATGAAGTTCCCTTTGCAAAGACTTATTTCAAAACAGCTAGCAAGATTGGTAAATATGATACTGACTATAAACAGGTCATTCAAGCTAGGGTACAGAGACTTTAAAAACATTTCCATCGCTCGAAAAGTCAATCGTTCTCCACTTTTCATGCCATACAAATATTTCCCTTCTGCTGTTATAATAACATAGGCCGGCGAGGATTTGATGTCTGCTGTTTTCGCTATCTTTTTACCAATTTCATTTTTCACATTTATATTGCCTATCTTTACTCTCCCTGGGAATTTTACGCTAAGCGCTGACAAGAATAACGGCACACTCGAAAATGTCGACACGAATAGCACACGCACTTCAGGGCTTAGAGCAGAATCGAAATTTAACCACTTGTCTACAAGTGTTTGTTCGTCTTCAATATTCTTGATCTGGCTATTCACTTTGGATTTAACCCAATCAAAAAGGGAGTTAACTCTCACTGGTCCCGAGTACGAATGTAGTACAACATTTGCCTTCATATGGTAGTTTTCTGGCAGAGCTAGGATGAGTCTTGACGTTAACCACTGCTTCCTCAAGCAAAGTCTGAAATAGTACAAATAGTTGTTACTTTGCTTTAAAAGAGATCTACATTTACGAGGCTTGTTGCTTTGGGCTATTCCATTAAAACATACATGGGACCCAGGAAGGCACTTTTGAAATTGAACACCCACCCATAGATGCCACTCTGAAAGAATCACATTTTGAAAAAGAGGATTCACCCACAGATGTTTATTAAATTGCCTTCCTAGGGTCAGGGGTATGTTTTAATGGAATAGCAATTAGCAATTCATTAATACATCACAACACATAATCCGGGCCTGGAATTCACCAACCATTCTTCAAACTATTCTTAGACTTGAGCTCAATTACTCAACTTTCCTTCATACATATTTCCATGACTTTCAAAGATAAACAATCGTATGAAGTTGCTATTTATTAGTATTAATCATATGTATACAAGCTTGTTATGAACAGTTATACTTGAAACTTATAGAAATATTTGTGATTGGAATTTGCATACTTTGGCTTGTCTAAGAATATTCTCAAGAATGATTGGTTAAATTCAAGCCCATGTTTATATTTACAGCCTCTCCCAGAGAGTGGGAGAATATAGAGTGACAGAGTCAAAACCATTATCTTTCTATCACAAACAATTCTCTGGTTCTTTTTCACGCTAGACTCCAGAAGATGGTACTGAGAAGAGAAACAAGAGGCCCAAGAGGGCCTGTGGACGCTCTACTGGCTAACACGGCTCTTATAACATCAATGAAGCGATTGACTGCCATTTACGTTTCTTTGAAAGTTTCGGGCAAAAAACAGCTTTTTAACTAAATCAAGGGCCATAACTAAAGAATCTGGTAAAGTTTGGTAAAGATCAGATGAAAAATGAAGGCCCTACCGTATTAACGAGGCAAAATATAGCATTTTTAACTAAATCAAGAGCCGTAACTCCTCTGTTACTGGTCCGACTGGTCCAACATAGAGCTAAAAAAAAAAAAAAAAAAAAAAAAATATATATATATATATATATAAAATAAATAAATAAAAATAAATGAATAAATATTAAAAAAAATAAAATAATAATAAATAAAAAAATAAATAAAAATAATAATAATATAAAAAAAGAGTCATAAGATCTGCTAAAGTTTGGCAAAGATCAGATGCAAAATGAAGGCCTTATCGTATGACGAGGCAAACTATAGCATTTTTAACAAAATCAAGGGCCATAACTCCGCTGTTACTGGTTCGATATGGCTGGTTTTCGAACTTGACCAAGCTTTCATAGACATTAACAATCTGATAAAGTTTGGTAAAGATCGGATGAAAAATGAAGGCCCTATCGTCTTAACGAGGCAAAATATAGCATTTTGGACTAAATCAAGGGCCATAACTACGCTGTTACTAGTCCGATATGAATGGTTTTCAAACTTGTCCGAGCTTTCATTGATATTAACAATCTGATAAAGTTTGGTAAAGATCGGGTGAACAATGAAGCCCCTATCGACTTAAATAACTAAATCAAGGGCCATAACTCCGCTGTTACTGGTCCGATATGGCTGGTTTTCGAACTTGTTCGAGCTTTCAACAACATTAACGATCTGATAAAGATTGGTAAAGATCGGATGAACAATGAAGCCTCTATCGTCTTAACAATGCAAAATATAGCATTTTTAACTAAATCAAGGACCATAACTCTGCTGTTACAGGTCCGATCTGGCTGGTTTTCGAACTTGTCCGAGCTTTCATTGATATTAACAATGTGGTAAAGTTTGGTAAAGATAGGATGAACAAGAGGCCCAAGAGGGCCTGTGGACGCTCTACTGGCTAATATGGCTCTTATGACATCAATGAAGCAAAGTGACTATCGTCTTAAAGAGGCAAAATATAGCCATAACTCCGCCATTACTGGTCCGATCTGGCTGGTTTTCCAAGTTAATAAAAAAAAATAAAAATAAAAAAAATTAAAATAAATAAATAAATAAAAAAAAAAAAAATATTTAAAAAAAATTAAAAAAAAAAAAAAAAAATATATATAAAAAAATTAATTAAAAAATTTAAAACAAGCATTTCTGTACAACTGTGAACAAAATTGGTAAAGGACCATAGCAACAGCAAAATATTAAACCTCTGGCTCTTGCAGTTTCCGAGAAGAAGAATTTTTAAGTTTTTTTCCTATACATGTCTATGTAAAACATGTGACCCTTGGGGCGGGGCCAAATGTGACCCCAGGGTCACCATTTGAACAAAGTTGGTAAAGGACCATAAGCTTATAATAAATGTAAAATATCAAACCTCTGGCTCTTGTAGTTCCCGAGAAGAAGATTTTTTTAAAAAAAATCCTATATAAGTCTAAGTAAAACTGTGACCCTCGGGGCGGGGACAAATTTGACCCCAGGGTCACCATTTGAACAATCTTAGTAGAGGACCATAAGCTGATGCTACAAGCTTATAGCAAATGCAAAATATTAAACCTCTGGCTCTTGCAGTTTCAGAGAAGATTTTTTAAGTTTTTCCCTATACATGTCTATGTAAAACATGTGACCCTTGGGGCGGGGCCAAATGAGACCCAAGGGTCACCATTTGAACAAACTTGGTAAAGGACCATAAGCTTATAGTAAATGCAAAATATCAAACCTCTGGCTGTTGTAGTTTCCGAGAAGAAGATTTTTAAAAAAAAAATCGTATATAAGTCTATGTAAAACTGTGACCCCCGGGGCGGGGACAAATTTGACCCCAGGGTCACCACTTGAACAAACTCAGTAGAGGACCATAAGCTGATGCTACATGTAATACATGAGAGCTCTGTGCCTTGTGGTTTCAGAGAAGAAGATTTTTTTAAGTTTTTCCTATATGTCCATATGAAAAACATGCAAAACCTCAATATACAAACTTTGGACCCCCGGGGCACGGCCATTTTTGACCCCGGGGACTTTATTTGAACAATCTTGATAGTCTAGGCCTTGGCGATCATTTTAAAAGAAAAACTCTTGAAATCTGTCCAGCGGTTCTGGAGAAGAAGATTTTTTAAGGTTTCGACCATATATGGTAATGGCAGCCATCTTGGATGTAGCGCTGACCTAATTTTAACAAATTCGAGAAAGCATTAATCCATGTGAAGTTTGGTCAAAATTAACCAAGCGGTTTCTGAGGAGAAGTCGTTTAAAGAAAAGTTAACGGACGACAGACGACAGACAGACGACGGACGACAGACAACACACCATCCAGTAAGCTCTGCTGCCAGTAGAGCTAAAAATGAAGGCCCTATCGTCTTAACGAGGCAAAATATAGCAATATAGCATTTTTAAATAAATCAAGGGCCATAACTTCGCTGTTACTTGTCCGATCTGGCTGGTTTTCGAACTCATCCGAGCTTAATATTAACAACCTGTTTAAGTTTGGTAAAGATCGGATGAAAAATGAAGGCCCTATCGTCTTAACGAGCCAAAAGTAAACGCCGCCAACGGACGACGGACAACTCGGCATCCCATAAGCGGCCAGTGGAGCTATAAAATGGTTTATTAGGAATGAATGGAATACTCATTCCTGGAACTAGGAATGAATGGAATACTCACTCCTGGAACTAGGAATGAATGGAATACTCACTCCTGGAACTAGGAATGAATGGAATACTCACTCCTGGAACTAGGAATGAATGGAATACTCACTCCTGGAACTAGGAATGAATGGAATACTCACTCCTGGAACTAGGAATGAATGGAATACTCACTCCTGGAACTAGGAATGAATGGAATACTCACTCCTGGAACTAGGAATGAATGGAATACTCACTCCTGGAACTAGGAATGAATGGAATACTCACTCCTGGAACTAGGAATGAATGGAATACTCACTCCTGGAACTAGGAATGAATGGAAATGCTCTTATCTAATTAAAAAGTGAACACACTTTATTTTAATTATTGTTTTATTTTTATTAAAACCAATCAACAAACGTTATTTTATTAGAAAATCAACCGTGTTTAAATTGTAAATTGTATTTGTCTATTATCGCTTTTCAATCATAAATGTTCGCACCTTTAACAACCAACTTGATCTGTTTTCGCACTATGATCGAACTTGCTACAAACAAATACAACCGCGTCGATTACAATTAATATGCCGACGTCGCATGGCCAACGGATCATCACCTCCGATTTAGCGAGGTTTATATTCACACAAAAATGGATCTTCTGACTGTAAAAAGTACTCGAGCGAGCCGGGTTATTCGAGAATTAATATTCTAATAATCAAGGTTAAATTACATTGAATTATAAAGGAGTTGTGTCGGGACCGGAAAATGTGCTCGAGTTACAGATGGTATTCAAATCACCGGTGTTCCAGCTATCGAAGTTCGACTTTATTTATTATATACTTTTTATCATGCAACACTACCAAACTGTTTCAAACAGAAAATATGTTTTGTTCCGACATTTCTCCTTTAACGTATTCGCGGATAAATATAGGCGATTTACATATATTTAGTGGGAATAGAATATAGTTCTAAACTTTGACACAAATTATGACTGTTATAAGCAAATGTAGAAAAAAGAAGTTGCATTTTTTCCGTTAGTGAGAATATAAGTTCTTATATTCTCACTGTGAAAATATCAACAATGAGAATACCGGTATATATTCTCACTGTGAAAATATCAACAATGAGAATACCGGTATAAGGTTTATTCTAACCATACGATCCACTATTTCACTGGGAAGTATATAAGTAAAAACATATATAACAAGGGGTAAACACGTAGGATCATCTAACACTATAAATATTAGAGTTATTTATATAAAGGGTCGTGACTCCGACTCGGAGTCTCTCCGGAGTCTCTCTAATGAAAATCAAGTGTCATCTCTTTAACACAGCCCTGACATGGAATATTCACAATCATCGAACAAAAGTAACGTATATCAATCCCTTTGAAGTGAACTCTTTATAAAATTCATTAATCTCCGAAAAATTCACGCCGACAAAGTCAACTTTTGTTTTCGCTGTCCGATAATTACTGTGTCACCTTTAAGAAACATTCACCTTCCAAGTCTAAATACATGATACCGGTATTTTGTTTTAACTTTTAATCACAGACATTATAGACTTCACAAGTATGCTGCTATTCTTTTGATAAGATCAACTGAGCCACTAACAATCTGCCAATAACATTTTCCCTCCAGGATATCGATCCAGGTCAAATCCAGATACAACAAAGTATCACGCGAGTCTCGCTAGCCGCGAGACAATAAGAAGTTCGCTGTACCAAAATAAAGGAAATCAGACCCATGTTTTCCGAAAATGCATTTTTTGCAATTTTACGGGAGTTTTTCACAAAATTCCATGGGGCCGGGAGTAGTGTTAGAATTTCGTGAGTTTTCAGCTCACAACGTGAGTTTTCACATATATGGCTACCAATGCTCCAGATAAGCTTTCAGCATAATGCGTGTTTTACGTATGAACAAATAGTTACATTACATATTAACTTTTACAAATGCGTATTCTTAAAAAAAAATTATTACTTCTACTCATTACCAAAAAAAAACTGCGTATTTCCTCTTCCCCTTATATATATACTTTAATTCAACGTTGGCATTAATTTGGTAAAACAGCCGACAATAAGGCTTTTTTTAATCGCTATAGGCACTTGATTGCCATTCAGTACCTCAAACTTCAATCTATTGAGTATGACTGGGCACACTTGATATTTCTAAGCTATTGCAGTGTGTACGAGGGGATTTAGTTCTCAATTTTTTAATGCATTTTTGTATATGCGTAATTATGCAGATATGCGTCTTATCTAGAGCACTGGCTATTATAAAAAAGAAAGAAAAAAGAACAAGATACAATGGTTTTGAGCTGACCCCTCGCATTCTTGTTGACCCCTCGAAGCATGTCTTATTTTAATATTAGCATTGTGAATTAACATATCCCAATTAAAAGTTCTAACTAGAAATTGTTATTGTCCATGGGACAAAAACGTATGGCTCCCCCACTCGCCCAAACAAACATAATTGACAACTCTAGGTCCAACTGTTCTCTATTGATCTGAGATAGTTTTGATATTCAATATCCATGTGACAGTAATCTACTATCTGTATCAGTATGGCCACATAAAAAAATACGTGTGGTTCAGGTAACCCGACCGACCCTATATTTTTTAAGGGGCCGATCCTAAAACTTTTTATGCAAAAATTAAAAAATAAAATAAAAAAATCAATAAAAAAAAAAAAAAAAAAAAAAAAAAAAATCAATTAAAAAAATTAAAACATGAAATAATTAAAAACAATAATTTAAAAAAATAATAAAAAATAAAAAAAAAATAAAAAAAAAAATACATAAATTAAAAAAAATAAAAATCAATAGGGGTCATCTACTGGTCATGACCAACCATCCTTCCAAGTTTGTAGTTATTGATCGGACATCGTTTTGATAGTCAATGTCAATGACCTTTGACCTAGTGACCCCAAAATCAATAGGGGTCATCTACTGGTCATGACCAACCATCCTTCTAAGTTTGAGGACCCTAGATACAACCATTCTCTAGTTATTGATGGACATCGTTTTGATAGTCAATGTCACCGCAATCTTGACCTTTGACCTAGTGACCCCAAAATCAATAGGGGTCATCTACTGGTCATGACCAACCATCCTTCCAAGTTTGAGGACCCTAGGTACAACCATTCTCTAGTTATTGATCGGACATCGTTTTGATAGTCAATGTCACCGCAATCTTGACCTTTGACCTAGTGATCCCAAAATCAATAGGGGTCATCTACTTGTCATGACCAACCATCCTTCCAAGTTTGAGGACCCTAGGTCCAACCATTCTCTAGTTATTGATCGGACATCGTTTGTGACACAGACCGACAGCACAAAAAATAAGAAAATATAAAGGCGATTGGTTTCAACAATATATGTGGCTCAAAGGTAAAAGGCTAATTAACGGCATATGCAGCATGCAGCATGTCCCTTTAAATCATAACCTAATTGAACTGTTGCTGCTGTGACGTAGAACATGCATTAGTTACTACACCAACACACACAATATCTTACCTGGCATTAAGTCGACAGTCAAAACGGCCAAAACGCACGCCAAACTTGCCAATTTTCTTTTCGATGAGATTCCAACTAGTCTCTGAGATCGGGCCTCCCGTGTCTGTTATCACCTCCACCAGCCACATGCTGTCCTTGGCGTCCTCTACCTTTAAACAATATAGATGGGGTTTAAAGTCACTTTTAACAATTGTTCAGTCATATCACAATGGTGTCTACTTGTAGCTGTGAGCTCAACACTCAACTTCATGGTGCTGCCACACTAGAATTGAATTGGGGTTTTAAGGCGCACCAACACATGAAAAGGTTATATGGCATGAACATGCCAGGCTCATCTTCCAGGTACATCGAGATAAAATATGGAAAATGGGCCTAGAACCTTCTCACCCTGAACTGCAGAGTTGCTGCAAATTCTATCGTAGAAACTCCATTTACGCTGGAGCCACGTTATTGTTTTTCTGCCACTGCTCTTTTGATGCGAGCGAGATAGCATCTGAAACAATGCAGGGATCATGATGAAGACCTTTAATGAACACGAACAAAAAATGATAAAATGAACATGAATTTGGCGGAATTCTACCCCTCTGCCTACCCCTCTAAAGGGATCTGCAGTGGCCGTATTCTTTGCCCCGTGACCAAACGGGGCCCCCGGCAACCACACGGGGGCTGCCACACTAGAATACTACGACGTACACACATGGCATGATACCCCACCCTTCCCCCTGCCACAGTCACATTACCACTGACACCAGGTCAACTAGTCCTATAACTACCCTTTATATGGTGAACCTCCAGCAAGAGAGCTACCATTTTTATGAAGTGTTTGGTTATGTCCAAGCCTGGGACTGAATTTGCAACCTCAACCTCGAACATGCGAGGTGGACGCTCTACCACTAGACCATGCCACGGTGTTTTAAACAATACAGATTCAAGTTAAGGCCATTTCACATATTATATACACGGAAACCGAAACGAAACCGAAGCCGGTTTTTGTCATTTCGGAATCGGCTAGTACTTTCACATAAAAGTCAAATTTTGATCCGAATCTCTAAAAATAGCGACCTATAAGACTGAGACTGAAACCGAAAAAATTAGAAATCCAATTTGTGCATGTTTTCGTATCGGTTTCGGCGTATATGTGGAAACCCTCGTTTGCAGTACTAGTACATCCTAATTTTTTCGTTTCGGTGTAAATGTGAAATGACCTTTACAGGGGATTGAAGACTTAAAGCCACGACGTTTATTTACAACCTAATGGAGTTGATACATGCTTTGTGTCCAGTATTAGTGCAAAATATTAGTAAAATTTGCATTCAATCACCTGATGTCCCTAGACGTTAATTGAACCAACTTATTAGAAACTTACCCTCAAATTAAAAGGCATGCAACTGTTTTATCCTTTGTTTGCATACACAATACCTGTGCTATATATTAACCATTTGGCCCGATTTCATGCGAAGCACAGCGTTCAAGTGATACAACGTAACAGAACATCAGCTGAACATGAGGTATTCCAATTTTATTTATTGGTGTACCAGTAATCTGCTGTTTAATTATACTCTATGGATTGGATGGCATATTCCCCTATGTGCCCTTAGGCCCTATATTATAATCTTCCAAATACCTTGTCAGCAGTTTCCTTTTAGGTTTTAGTATTTAACCCTTAACCCGCTAAGCACGACTATAATAGCCTTTGCGTCCATTGTAAACCTAGATCAGCCGATGAGTAACTCGCAGGCTGATCAGGGTTTACAATGCCTGGCTGCTGATCAGTCATTTTCACCAAAGCACCCCTTTGTCACATAAATGGAATGTTCTTAATTCAAAGAAAGAACAGTCTATTATATATATGTAGCGGCTTAAGGGTTAAAGTTTTGTCTGTCTTTAACGTCATTCTCTAATAAAGGTCAAACAAAATTGATGCAAATAAAGAGTACAGTTGCGAGAGAAAATGCCAATATCAAAGGCGTTGCTATTGTAACACGTATCGAGTGTATGGAGTCTGATTTTCTTGGGCTGATTCTGATAGTTCCAGGTGCCTTTATTGCATACCATATAGTCTGTAAAATGTATACAGGTCAAGGTTAATTTTATTTGCAAGTTTGAATTTCTTTTACAAACCTGTTCATAGAAGTCAAGGTCGCCTGTATAGTTTGTTATGGATGCTACCTCCTCTGGTAAGGCGGTGGTTGATTCAAGCTCTTCTCCTCCCACAATACCTGAGAATGCAAGCCTCAGAGATGAAGAGATAATAAAATAGTCACACCTGCATTAGGATTTTTTTAAATGGAAGAGAAAAATTGGTCTCTTAACACAGGTGGTCTCTCAAAAGAGTACAGGTCCCTTGAGCAGGTTTGAATGTTTAGTGTAGATTGAATATTCATAAGAGTAATACAATGTCATGTATTACTATTACCAATTCAGTACCAGATTTTGTATGGAAAAATATACACGTACAAGTAAAAAATCTGTATTCACAATTATAAATATTATAAATTAGTATCCCTATTAATTATCAACTGTGCCCGCATGATGCTAACAGTTATATGTAGTTTGTTATCCACTCTAATGCGTAGCATATTCTAGATTAAATTAACATTGATTCAGGAGCAGAGTAAATCAACTAAAATCATGAAAACTGATGCCAGAAAAAAATTATGCACATCTTATAAATCATGATTTTTAAACTCACACATGTATCATGGTTACATGACGGATTGAGTCTACTTTGCCAAATTATCACAAAAATTTCCACTGAGCAATCATCTTTTTTTTGTTTGAATGGTATTTTACGTCATTTTTAGCCATTAGGCCATTTTTATGATGGCCGAGATTTTTTCTGGGTGGAACCAGTACTGTATCTCTCGTCATCCGTAGGAATCAACACTTCCTCACTTTTGAGCAATTATTAAACCATTATAATAAAACGGAAAACTAACCTGTAGCTTCAACAAGTTGCTTTAGTTCACTTTTCTCCACCACGTTGTCGTAGCTGACGCCTCGCTGTTCCAATAAGGCTTTCAGTTTGAGAACAGACAGTGCCATGGGGTCGAGAAGACGACGAGATATGTGTCCCTGCTCATACCAAGCGACTGCCTCGATAAACCTGGCGAGAATGAAGAGGACCGACAGGTATATCAGCAACAGGGTCACCTGCAAAACAATTTGAAGTATTAACGTACATGAAAGTTTTAAACATTCAATGTCTTATAGGAGATATGATTGACCCACAGGACATTATTGACCTTGTACCAAGAATTTTAACTGAATTGGGTTGAATGGCGCACCAAGACATGAAAGGTTATATCCACAACATGAATAAACATGCCTGGCTAATCCTCCATTTACAACTAGACCAAATATGGAGAATGGGCCTATAACCGTCTAACCTGCAGATCTGCAGAGTTGCTGCAATTCTATAGAAGACATTCCATTTACGATGGGGCCACGTTTCCAGGCTTACACACCAGTGTCATGATGAAGACTTTTTAATGAGCATGGCAAATATAAAAAAATAGCACGAAGAGGGTTTTTACCCTCCCCGGGCTCTAGCAGGATATCAGTGGTCCAATTCTATACCCGATAACCACAATGGGAGATTTACCTAACATATAACTGACCTGGAGAAAAAATGACGATATATAAAAGCTGCAGACTTGACTGTTTCCGTCAGGTGTTTTGTTTACAATATATTCAAACAAGTTAAAGGACAAATAAGTACACAATTTTGATACACAGGCGACAGCTGAATAAAGAATTGAGTAGACCTGTAGGTAGGTACCGTACATTTTATATACAATCTGTTTTAGTGCGTCTCATTGATGGTATGTTTTCAGTTTAGATCGAGTTATAATAGTATAATAAATGATAAAATTATCAATATATACATACCCAATAAAAAATGTAAAAAAAAATCCCTTAAATATTCAAAAAAGAAAAGTTGGGTTGCTGCTTTTCTAGTGGATAGGTCGAAGCACAGAAAACCAAAACATTGTGAAGGATAGCCCACCTTATTAATTTCCTTTATCCCCCCAATAAACCGAGAAAAAATATACATTTTGGCAAGGGGAGCCAAGGGTAGCCCAAAACACGACTAAAGAAACACTGGTATTTAATTGGAACAACCATTTTACTGTCAAGCGGTGTTCCTTATTTACAATAATAAGTCTAAAAAAATGTATAATACAGACAGGACACTGTTTTGTAAAGCACTTTCACCACTGCCAGGGGACTCGATAAAAAAAAAGGTTCTACCTACAGCACAGCAAACAAACCAAAATAACTTAAGGATGGTCTTGTGTTTTAAGTGGACCATCTCCAACATGTCCAATTTCAGTTTTTATGACTGGATTTTTCCCCCATTTCAATGGATTCACCACCATTTCAAGGGTTTCACCAGCGTTTCACTTAAACAAAAATAAAACACTGAATACACAGCCTCATGCCTGTTGGGCACGGGCCTGAGACAGATGGTCAGTTTGGATACAGAAAACAAAGCATTGTCCAGTATAATAAAATTCTGAACTTCAACAATGAAATTGTTATTCGGTTTAATGACTTAACATAACAGCGACATTAATTGTATTCATAACTTTCACATGACATCTTTAAAATAATTTGACCAATCAGTGATCAATAAAATAAAAGACCTCCACTTTCTGATAGGGGGTAACTCGGTGTTTATCGTTGCTCAACTGACTTTAGCCGTTTATAAAACTAGTTTGTAGTGCTAATTATATTAAAAGCTTTTTTTTATGTACATCTATGTATCTTCTTTTGGTGTTGTCTGATTTTAAAATACCAATATGGACATGGATACATTTAATTTAAATCGTGGTCTAATATTTTCATTTTTCATATAGAGATTGAGGATAAAGTCCAAGTAAACCCCTTTATTTTCACCTACTGAATATCTCAACCTACCGGAAGTTGACCGGATGTGAAAGTTATGAATTAGATTGCTGTTAGAAGTTCAATTAAACACACTGATTTAATAGCCTGAAGGTCTTTTAAATTTAATTTTTACAACTGAACAACATACACAATAAATCACTCATAGCACAAATTTCTTTCATTAAGCCCTAAGGACGGGTGAAATATTCTTTCACCACTGAACAACAGACAAGACAGATCACTGTGTGAAAATGTGTCAAAAACTAATGACCTGATCATTATTCTGTCATTTAACCATCAATAAATTTGACAAAAAGTAACAAAAATGCAATGAATGATATGATTATTAAAAAATGACACTGTCATATGATATGGCGTTTAAAATATTAGTTACCAATTTAAGACATTTGTGGCATTTTTTTTTTTACACTCATCATTTATAAGATGTTGAAATCACTTAATAATCAGGTATACATACGGACTTGTCATAAAAAATGGTCCAACTGACAATGCAGTGTGGTTCGTCCCAAGGCCAGAGGATTTCTGTTGCTCACTAGCCCTCCTTACAAAGAGATTGTAAAATAGAAAGGATAGATATTTACAGATAGAAGAATGAACATGCATCTATCTAGAGGATCAAGTGATCTTTCAAGAGTCAGACGATTTTGCACTATTTGTTACTGTTTTTATGTTGCTACAAACTCACATGAAGTGCACACAATAGCAACAGGGAACCAGATTAATAATGTTTATTGTAATCACTGAAACCCTGTAAGAAATTGAGTGAGCTCCGATATTGTCAGACAGTTTCATCATGCGTTACGCGTTTGATGAAATTAACATAAAAAATAAGAAAAGAGAATGATCATCGACATCTATTTTTACATACGGACGTTTATAGATGCACCCTAGACAGAATGGCGTATATAAAAAATCATATCGCTATTCGTAGACATGTAGTTTATGCACTACCTTTTTGGCTCTAACTTCAACACTGTTCTATGTGCAAGTCTGGATGGTGTTCATCCCGAGGACATTAACAGTTTATGCCTCAATTATGGGGTCTTAAAGGGTACTGGAATGTTGTCGTGCATGTTATTGAAAGTGAAGAAATAAAAGTAAAAATAAAATTAAGGTATGACACTGACAATAGTGATAATAATTTCTATAGACATGGAAGCATTTCAGTCATACATTAACTGCCAATTTGAACTGATTTTATATGACAGTTTGCTAAAAAAATAACTCATTCATACTTTTAGCCAAACAGTCATGCTTGTTGATTCAGTAGACCTTGTTTTAGTTGTGACCCAATTTTCTATGTTCTACGTGTCATCCCGCCGAACTGTCAAAACTTTGTGGCGGCTACACTTTACTTTGGCGTCGGTATTTTCAGTCGAAAAAAACGGCAGCCGTGCCGCAATCAAAGGTTAACCCAACTGTGTCTACTTAGTGCGTTTAGCATAACGCTGTGCCATCGCAAAATCTACACAAAATATGGTAAATCTCTTGTTGGCCAACTTCGTCGCTCTTCAAAACATCACGTGACAAGATCAAGAATTGCTAATACTGTAGACGAATAAAACCAAGTGTGCTTATTGTTGTCAAAACATAGGTTAGTCCAAGCATTTATGTTGTATACTTTTTATTAGGCTACTTTCTTTTAATAATGCAAACATCTAGAAAAATGCTTATAAAACATTATCGTTGATAAAATCTGTGCTTCATTAGCATGTGTATGGGTAGGTAGGCTACATAGTAAAAAATGAGAATATCATATTTCAAGATGTCTGTGATATTAATAATAATTGTTAACATGAAAATATAATACTATGTGATCATACTATGTGATCTTTAATACATATACATAATAATTCATAATTAACTTCGAAATGGGATGAAAGTGAGTGTATATAAAATTATCGTTTTATTTGTTTCCCGGGGGAGGCCCCCACCAGAGGGCTCCCTCCCACACCTACCTACCTGTCTTCCACAGTCACACGATCCCGACAAAGGCCTAAATGATTTAAATATGAAAATCAACAGATAACTGTACAATCGCACTAATATAATGCAACAAAATACTTCATTAATGTAATTACAGCAACAACAAATGCCATCGACAATAAAAAAACACACCTACATAATCATTTTAGCACGACTAATTAATACTCTTAACCATCCATCCAGGACCCTATATTTAAATTTTCATCCCAGATCCACCCAACCACGTACCCATCCATAATTACAAACACCCATCCAACCACCAGGCGCGTAGGTACGCGTATGCCTTATTATGGGTATATACTGAAAAGAATTCATAATTACTCACTTTTGTATCTTAGCTAATTTTCTTATTTGAAACATATTTTAGAATAGTTGTGTGATAAGCAATAGTTTGTAAATGATTTATATTATTTTTACATCTTTTAAGAGTTACCCTCCTTTTATATGAAAACATGATATGTGCTGATAAAACACACAACATGAATAAAAGTCTGCTTAGAGATATACATTTCTTAAAAATGGTAGGAGATTATATAAAAAAAACATAAAATGTTGACCCATTTATTGCAGATGTTCCATCTATAATAAAATGAAACATGGATAATCCTAAATTATCTTCCTTTTAATTGAATATCGTTTGAAATTCAAGTAAATGTACTTCAGTGTTACATTAAATATTTCCAAAATATATTTGTAGTGGCAATGCTATTAAAACATGATGTCAACATAATTTCAGTTGGCATATATTAGAATTAGAAACATCGAAAGCTGCACTAATTCGAACCACATAACACAATCCTATATACCCAAGTGTATACGCCTTACAATTTCTTTCTAAGAAAACACATTGACTTGAAAGCTTTAAGTACAGAATAGAGGCTATGAAGAGAAATCTTCACCATTAAGAAACCGAAAGGAAGGGAACGTAGCGACCAACCGCGGTTTCTTAGTGGCCTAGTGTTTACGATAGGTTTTGTCGATAGTCTCTATATAGGTCACACCCTAAACCACGAAGAGCGCTGGTAGTAAAATCTTCATGAATAAATAGTGCAAGTATTTGAAATACTGAGCCATCCGCCATTGACTGGTTTAAAATGTAGAGTAAACACTAAAATGTGTTAATGCAATCAGAGCTGACGATTTAATGTCGTTATTTTGCAGTTCAACCGTATCTCTAATCAAGCGTGAAATCAATCTACCCAGAGTTTTCGTTCCTTGCATACACATCTGATTCAACGTTAAATACCAAGGATCTTAGCAAACGTTGAAAAACGATGGAAATGCGAAAAATCTTGATTGTTTCTGAATTAACTTTATATGAAATGCTTAAATTACAAAAGAAAACAACTTTTAGGCTTGAATGTTTTCAATATACAGTAAATTATGCTCAGAATTATATTGCGGTAGAATAAAGGTTTGTGCTTTGGTATATCCCTCCGCCGTCGACGCACCACAAAATCGTTCCCATAGGGTTACAGTATAGCATTTTGCTTACCAGCTAGCACTTTCGAGTATCACATAGCTCTTAAAAAACTACCTTAAATTAAATTACTAACTTAATATATATATATCTAAATGTAGAAAATAAGTCGTGTTTCTTTCGACTATTTACGTGTCAATCAGCAGCCGATAGTTGGTGGTCACGGTGTCACGGTTGTCTGTGCACCATTTTGATATTTTAGCGACAAATTATCATGTGATCGCAGTCTACTTTCTTAGACATTACAGAGGTCAATGTAATGGCCTCTGTGAGAGACTGGCGTGAAATACCAAAACTTGAGAATATTATTGACATTATTAGGTTGATATTTAGACATTTATGATCAGTATATATGTATGTCTATGGCCCTATATGTCCGGGCCTGCATATTTATAAATTAAAAAGTTAAAGTTTTGAAACGGTTCAAGTTTTTAAAACGATGGAAATTTAATAACATATGAGAGGGTGGAGGTGTACCGTATATAACATTATGTAAACGATAAATGTTTTGCTATAGTTAACAAGTGTTCCGGAAACCCCCCTAAATTTGCCGCGGACATACTCGCTCGATGCGTATGATCCAATATGTCCGCGGAAATATTGGCACGTTGCGGACATATTGGCACACTACACGTTTGGTACGATATTTGTTATAAACAAGAGGCCCAAGAGGGCTTGTGGATGATCTCTTGGCTAAAACGGCTCTCATATCAAGGGTTGTCGTCATAAAAGTGCTGTCGTCATAAAAGTGTTATCGTTAAAACAGTGCTCAAAAAAACACTCACAACAGAAGTTTAAACCCTTAACCCATGCTAAGAATTTAAACAAGAGGTCCTAGTTCTAATTTGCTATGGTTATTTAGGGTCTCGAAGCACAACAATTGTATTAAATATGTTTTGACCGCATGATGATGATGATTTCTAAGGTTTAAATTCCTTTACCATATGAGCCCCCGGGAAGAATCCCCCGTTGGCTCGGCATTATGTCTGGACTATTGCGTGAGTGATTGTGTGTAGTGCTATGTATCTATCTACAGTCTACTTGAAGCAGATATAGTGCTGCCACACTGGAATACCACGCCGTAGTACGTGATACCCCACTTTTGACCGAATGTATAGCGGCCGCTTTATGTAGGCGGTCAAAACCCATGTGATGTAAGTGCTGTGCCTCGAGCATCGTCGTAGCTACTATGAGGCATTATAGTCCCGGGCCTATATATCAATTTGAATAAACAAAACCACAGACGAAAACAATCAAAAAAAAATGCAATAGAAACTTAAGCCGAAGCGGGTTGGGGGTTAAATGTCAACATCAGTTTTTATTTTAGTTTACAGTGTAGCTAATTCAACTTTGTCAACTGCATATACTCAAATTTGTCAAATGTTCTGTCAGATATATGCCAAAACGCATCATTAAATAGCTAAGTTAGAAAAAAACAAGAAATCCGTGGATTCACATGTATCGCCTAACGGGGGCTGGACTTAAAAATAAAAAGGTCAATGATGCTTAAATGAAAGTTTGTAAACATTTCAGTAACTAAAAACAATCGAGTTTGCCGTTTGCTGAGATGACAAATTTAAGTGCATGTGTTTAAAAAACAAAATGCCATTCTATTAAAAACAAGAGGCCCAAGAGGGCCTGTGGATGCTCTACTGGCTAAAACGGCTCTTATATCAAGGGTTGTCGACATAAAATTCCCATCGGTAATTTTTTAAAACATTGCAAAAACAACAGGGAAACTAAGATTTCTCACCTGGTAATCATGGGCAATAAGTCTGTTGTGTCTAGTCTAGCTCTTCTTACTTCACTGTCGTAACTCACGCTAAAATTACACTCGCGGGTAATAATAGTCGCTCGTCGCAACAGTCAAACTCGCTACCGGCTGAGCTAACCAGGCTAGATGTATTACGTAAGAGATACAACCTACAGAAGCTTATGCGCTAATGAATATCATGTGACCAGCAGAAAGTGTAAATAATGTGGGTCCCACATTATTTACAAATAATAAACATTATTTACAAATAATAAATAAAACTCACGAATGTATTACTGCAGGCTAATCTTGGTCTATGCTAATGTGTTCATGTATACATTTCTCTGAATAATATTTGGCTATGCCCAATATCTTCTTACTTACGGAAAATGTCCATTTAGTATTTGGCACATTTCACATAAACAAAGAACAATACCTGTAAAATTCTTTCATATCTGATCAAATGTCTTGAGGTAAAATAAATGTATTCGTGTTATTTAAGCGTATTTTGGGAATAAGTAATTTTTTTACTTAAAATATACCAAATTTGATGTTTTTTAAAAATAAATTATACACCTAAATTCATTTCTGAAGTTAAACAACTTAAATTCTAATATATTTTGTACATTTTAAAATGATTGTAATACTTTACCTATATCTATTAATTATCTTATCTTATCAAACCAGTCCACCCGGGACACAAGTCCACCGGGACTTTAAAAAGAAAAGATGACGGTTGTCAATATGCGCTTCAATAGTTTATGACGTGTTACCAATCTGCGGTTAAAGTCCCTCCTTATATAACCTATTAATATGTCTACACTAATAAATACTAAATGTACAATTGTTCATTACATAATTGTCTCCGTTGCCGAATGGTTAACGACGTTGCGTTGTAAAGCTTCGCCTATCACCGCTGCGGGTTCGAATCCCACTGACAGCTCGACTTGTATGTAAAGAAGTGTCGATTCTTACGGATGGCGGAAGGTGTACAGTACTGGTTCTACCCACGAAAAGTGGGTGGTCTGCCTCCACCACAAAATATCGAATATCATATATAACCTTACATGTTGAAAATAACGTAAAACACCATACAAACAAACAAACAATTATTACATATTAAACCCCTGCGTTTATTTACCTTATATGTATTAGTATGTCTGTATTACGTGTCTGCCTTTCAGTTTAAAATGTCATGCTGATCATTTTAGAAAAAGTCCCATATCAATTATCACTTATAGTTTTTAAGAAGTACTCGCTACAAACTTGTTTTTTAAACATTATTTTTAGCCGTCGTGGCGATTTTGAATTTTCGGCAAACCTGACATTTTTCTAGGATCAATTAGACATCAAGAGCAATCTTCGTGTGAATTTTCATGACAAAACGTCAAGTAGTTTCAGAGAAGTAATCGCTACAATTTTTATTATATAACTCTATGTAAAAACAGATGGACGCTGGCAGCCATATTTAACGTCGAATCAAAACGATTTTCGACAAGGTCCAACATCATGTCATGCTGATTATTTTAGAAAAGATCCCATATCAATATCAATTATAGTTTTCAAGAAGTAGTCGCTACACTGAAATTGTTTTTTAAAAACATCTTGAATTTCCGGTCGATCTGAAATTTTGCTAGGATATCAATTATACATCAAGAGCAACATTCCTGTGAAATTTATGAAAATTCGTAGTTTCAGAGGAGTAGTCGCTACACGTTTTCATTACATAAGTGTAAGTAAAAATGATGGCCGCTGGCGGCCATGTTTAAAGTAAAATCAAAATAATTTTCGACAAGGTTCAATATCATGTCATGCTGATCATTTTAGTAAAAGTCCCATATCAATATCACTTATAGTTTTCAAGAAGTAGTCGCTACAAACTTGTTTTATAAAAATCTATTTTTAGCCGTGGCGGCCATCTTTAATTTCCGGCCGACCTTAAATTTTGCTAGGATCGATTATATTAGACATTAAGAGCAAAATTCGTTTGAAGTTTCATGAAAATCCGTGAAGTAGTTTCAGAGGAGTAGTCAATACAAGTTTTTATTTGATAACTGTATGTAAAGAAAGATGGCCGCTGGCGGCCGTGTTTAATGTCAAATCAAAATATGCTTCGACCAGGATCGACATCATCTCATGCTGATGATTTTAGAAAAAAATACATTTTAATATCAATTATAGTTTTCAAGAAGTAGTCGCTACAATCTTTTTTTTTTAAAAATCCTTTTTTTTTGTGGTGGCGACCATCTTGAATGTCTGGCCGTCCAAATATTCCCGTGAAATGTCATGAATATCCGTCCAGTAGTTTTAGAGAAGTAAGCGCTACACTTTTTTACTAGTCTATATAACTATACAAAGATGGCCGCTTGCAGCCATGTTTAACGTCGAATCAAAGGACCAACGTCTATCATATTGATCAATTTAGAAAAAGCGCAGTATTATACAAAAGAAGGGAGCCAGCGCTTACCCCACCCACCCCCCTTAAACCTGGCCAAGTATGTTTACACCTAAAAAAAGGGTAAAAAATATGGCAAATTAAGTTATTTTGGAGTTTTTTTCTGTTGTTAACCCAACAAATATGTTTACGCCCCACTAAAAAATGGCACACAAGTTTTTTTTTGCTTGTCAACCCATTTTTGGACCCTAACATGAAATCCTGAAATCCTGCATCCGCCCCTGTTGACAATAGTAAATCCGCCTTGGAGCGGTCATTGGCAAAAATGCCACTGAACGCAGGTTGATAGATACCTCAGCAAAACAGCCCCCAACAGTAAATATTCTGCCGGTCACTACACCAATGTAAACGGAGAAGGAAAAATCAGTACAACAAGGGAAATCAGTACACTTAACACTCACTGCGGTAAACTATAAGTATAGTTGTCGCGAGCCAGTGCACATTAGACAATTCGGTGGTTGAGGAAGAGGGTTTTATTATGTAGATGTTCCAACATGTATATGCTGTTCGAACATGTTTTATTCATGTGTATGTATTGCGTAGATATGTGTGTTAAACTAGCATCAACATGGCTTCATTCTAGTTGAGATCATCATCATTTAATAGCCTCGTTTTAAAATTTTCGTAAACGAGGCTTGAATAAAGAGTATATAGGTCACGCTCTTAATCACGAGTTACGTTTGTAGTAAAATCTTCACGAATAAATGTTACACTTATATAAGTTCTTAATCGCGAGTTACTTTTGTAGTAAAATCTTCATGAATAAATGTTACAATTATATAAGTCAACTGATTGGTTGAACAAGTTGTGTAAACACGTATAACCTATAAATGTTTGTTATAGGTATAGGATAGAGGCTATGAAGAGAAATCTTGACCATTAAGAAACCGAAATGGAGGGAGCGTAGCGACGACCGCGTTTGCTTAATAGTGTAGATTTCCCTCCATAGACTCTATCCGGCTTTGTGCACGCTCTTACCTGTAACGAATGCTGGCAGTAACTTCTTCATAAATAAATGTAGCCCATTTGCAATTATTAGCAATCGTATTGGTTTAACAAGTAGGGTAAACACTAAATATAAACAGTTGATACGTGTTATGATATAACCACCACCTGGGTATATTGTTGAAATTTGCTTCATGAGGTCACGGGATATTTAATGTTGCTTAATGTATGTACATTATACACATTTTCTGTACAGATTCAGCATTGAATTTGATGATAACATATAACAATGAATCAGTACAAATATATCGGATAACGGTATATACATATTCTCAATTACAGATAATAAAACATAATTTTTGCCAATAAAAGTTAATATTAAATTAACAAATGACAGATAACAGTTAGGTTAAACCTAAAGTATTCACAATACTAATAAACAACATATACATTTCACCAATGACAGCATAACAAAAACAACCCATGACCACACTCCCACCCGCTCCTCATTGACGAAATGCGTGAATACAAGTAAACAGTTTGTGTAAGTATATCTTCTGAAACTTACCTGTACTTCCTGGAAAAGGTTATCCATTTCTTCATGCATATTTCCTAATAGCAATGTGTTTGCACCCCACCAATTACAATGCATCCTTATTTTTAGAAGTTAAATTCTGAGGTATTTTGCAATTTTGCATTTAATATTAATATAATTAGCTACTTTCATTTTTGCAAACAATCGTTACGTCATCGTCACATGATTGCGCGTTAGTCAAGGCCGAGCGATTATTTTAAGTCTGACCTGTTTTAAATAAATACAGGTTCAATCGTGATCTTCAGTTTTTAGGATTAGCAAAGGCGCAAAAACGTGTCTAAAACTCACGAACAAGGTAAGATATATTTTGTTTAATGGGTCATACGTTTGTATTAACAAAGAAGAACATAGGTATATATATATGCAGTGTAAAATTAAGTTAAGGCAAACAAATATGTGTAGTATAATAAGGGAGACATTGCATATCATAGATAACAAAGTACACACGTTATGTATAAACGTTATGATTGCCTTCCATTACAGTTAAGTTATTACATGCAGCTAACATATGTATTGCTAAATGATTGTTTGTTTAAGCAGTCAATATAGCAATATGAAATAGAGAATAATAAATGGTTATTTTCATATGCCAGAGACGCAATATTAGCTGATATGAGTCGAGGGCCTGATATAAGGTGTGATATGGAAATATATATTTTTAGTCTATTTATCATATAATTCAGCAATGACTTTGTTGAAATATTAACTTTAGCTCACTCGCTTCAATATTGTCCAGGGAGAAAAAAAATGTTATTAATAGTTAATATTGTCCATTCTGATTCGTTCATGTCGGTCGTTAGGAATGTAGGAATACGTGGTAATGATAGTGCTGATAGTGCTGCTAAAGCAGCATTACGTTTACATATATTTATAATGCCAAATTACCTTATACTGATTTTAAAAGTTGTATTAACACATGTATTCGTAACTCTTGGCAAGCCGCTTGGGATTTTTCGGTTTACAATAAATTCCATTCAATTAAACCGTTACTCGGAGAATGGCGTTCTTCTAGTAGACCTATTCGCCGAGAAGAAGTTGTCCTAGCCCGGTGCAGGATAGGACATACACGTTATACTCATTCATATTTATTACAAGGTGAGCCAGCATTACCACAATGTATACGCTGCTTTGCACCGTTAACGGTCACACACATCTTGTTGGAATGTGTAGACTTTGATCCTATGCGTCAAAGGTACTACAATGTTAATACTATGAAAGAGTTATTGGATACTATAGATTTTAGTCTTGTTTTAGATTTCTTAAATATATCAGACTATATAAAACATTATAATAATCAGACTTTATAAATCATTATAATATGTTCTGATATATATTTACTTGTTTATACACCCGTTGACGGGCATTTGTTGATTTACATTTATACATACTTTATATTACTACCATATCATCCCCTTATTTGTAAATAGTTTTATCTTTATATATTTACATTAATATTTATTTACTACTTCATTTCTTCATCTTTCATCAGTTTTTGCGCACAATATGACTTTTTGTTGTGTCGGTGTATCGTAAAACATCATTCATTTATTCATGCATGCCGGTGTAACGAAGTAAAGTGACCCCCATAGAATAACGACCCCCCCGGTCATTATTCTTTAAAAAATAGTGACACCTCGGTCATTATATTATGACCCCCCACGCAAAGTAAAATGACCCCTCGCGAAGAATTGTGACCCCATAGAATAACGACCCCCGGTCATTATTTTTTAAAGAATAGTGACCCCCGGTCATAATATTTTGACCCCCCCGGTCATTATATTTGACCTCAATAGGTACAAAAACTGTCGTAATGAACTCTTGAATTGCTAACGGATTTTGCAAAGCATGGTAAATAACTGCACCAATATATCAATATGATGAACAAGAGCTCGCTCGACTTCTCACAAAGCTTTTTTTGTATATTATCAGCCATCTCAAGGGTCACAATTGTGGGAAAAATCTTAAAAGGGCTATAAGAGCACACGCACGTGAGGTTCTCTTCCTGGTTGAAAGTTCTGTTAAATTTCCTGGAGTAGCACGAAAACAAATTGTCTTCATGAAATTTATGAGTACTACTACTTCTTCGAAAGCAGCAGTTTTAGCAATAATAACACTTGTAGTAGTTAATATTCAGTTAGTGATCGACTAGATGGGGGTCAATATTGTATAGATATCATCAAGGGGGGTCATTATTTTTTAACGGGGGTCAGTATTTTATAGAAAAGGGATCACTTTTTCTAAAGAATAATGACCGGGGGTCGTTATTTTCTAAAGAATAATGACCGGGGATTCGTTATTTTATGGGGGTCACTTTACTTCGTTACACCTTTCGTAAAACATTTGTTTCGTCCAAAAAATAATTTAAAATGATATCGATGGCCTGATATAGGTTGTGATATGAAAATACATTTTTTTCTTACATTTTATTGATCATATACTTTAGAAATGAATTGATTGAAATGTCAAGTTTACTTCACTGACTACGCTGTTTTCCAATGGATAAATAATGTTATTAATAAATAATTTAATCCATTCTGATTTATTCATGTCTGTCGTGGTACAAAACATTGTTTCTACCTTGATTTAAAATGAATGCCATTTGAATAGTCTAATCAAGAAAAATATAATGATTATTAGTGGTTATTTCATTCACGGATAAGTAATATTTATAGCATAATTTTTCGAGTATATGCGGCATTATCCCGTTTTAGCACCACCTGGTGCTATTAGTTTTTCGGATTTTTACTCACGTATTATCGATGTAACTTTAAAAAATCGGTGTCATTCAGACGTTTGATTTCTAAAAATTTGACAAGTACTTGTAGTTTAAGGAAGAGGCACACAACGGGCAAAATAACGGTCTTCAGATTGTTATATTATAGGCCAGAACTAATAACACCATGGTGCTATAACAGGAGTATATATAAGGCGACGATATTTAGTTTTCGCTCTTACAGACAGTGTGTTATTTATTTGCTACTAGGGGAAGATACCCCGGGAAGAGAGTTTTTCTCGGGGGCTTCGATGCTACAAATAAAATGGGGCTTGGATATGTTTTGGGGGTAAGTGTCTTAAAATGGCAATTCACGGCAAACTAACGCTCTTTTGAATGTTAAATTATAGGCCAGAACTAATAACACCATGGTGCTATAACAGGAGTATATATAAGGCGACGATATTTAGTTTTCGCTCTTACAGACAGTGTGTTATTTATTTGCTACTAGGGGAAGATACCCCGGGAAGAGGGTTTTCTTCGGGGGCTTCGATGGTACAAATAAAATGGGGCTTGGATATGTTTTGGGGGTAAGTCTCTTAAAATGGCAATTCACGGCAAACTAACGCTCTTTTGAATGTTATATTATAGGCCAGAACTAATAACACCATGGTGCTATAACAGGAGTATATATAAGGCGACGATATTTAGTTTTCGCTCTTACAGACAGTGTGTTATTTATTTGCTACTAGGGGAAGATACCCCGGGAAGAGGGTTTTCTTCGGGGGCTTCGATGGTACAAATAAAATTGGGCTTGGATATGTTTTGGGGGTAAGTCTCTTAAAATGGCAATTCACGGCAAACTAACGCTCTTTTGAATGTTATATTATAGGCCAGAACTAATAACACCATGGTGCTATAACAGGAGTATATATAAGGCGACGATGTTTAGTTTTCGCTCTTACAGACAGTGTGTAATTTATTTGCTACTAGTGTCTTAAAGTGGCGATTCACGGCAAACTAAAGCTCTTTGGAATGTTATATTACAGGCCAGAACTAATAACACCATGATGCTATAACAGGAGTATATATAAGGCGACGATGTTTAGTTTTCGCTATTACAGACAGTGTGTAATTTATTTGCTACTAGTGTCTTAAAGTGGCGATTCACGGCAAACTAAAGCTCTTTAGAATGTTATATTATAGGCCAGAACTAATAACACCATGGTGCTATAACAGGAGTATATATAAGGCGACGATGTTCACGATAACAACTCCATTTTATGATGCATTTGTATATTAAAGTGAATGCCCTGAGGCACTGTCCTGCGCAATGAGAAGTTAGTGTTCATTTATAATTCATACAAGATACAACGGTACTGTGTAAGCGCCGCATTTAGTGACGTATACTCAGAGTTACAGCACAACACCAAGTGTTAATACTACATAACACACTATTCATTCATTCCGTGAAAGTTTGAGAGGAGCATTTACGGAATGAATGATATTGTGTAAATGACGGTTTTACATGTAGTGTACCGGCTATTGTTGCAGGATGATATCTGTTGATGTCATTCAATCCGTGAAAGTTTGAGAGGAGCATTTACGGAATGAATGATATTGTATAAATGACGGTTTTACAAGTAGTGTAGCGGTTATTGCTGCAGGACGATATCTCTTAATATCATTAATTCCGTAAAAGTTTGACAGGCGCATTTACGGAATGAATGATATTTTATAAATGACTGTTTTACATATAATGCAGCGGCTATTGCTGAAGGATGACATCGGTTAATACCACATATGACTGTATTCGTTCCATGATACTTTGCCAGGAAGTAATGCAAAGGAGGAATAAATCATGATCTTCACTGCTCTACTTACACTACGGCAATTACGAACACTTGGTTACATGACACTTACACAGACGGTAATGGCCCGCGGCAATATGGCTTTATTCATTGCAGTACATGAACGGGATTATAGCTTATGTCTGCTATTACAGCACCCGGGTGTTATTAGTTCTGGCCTATAATATAACATTCGAAACATCGTTACTTTGCCGTGAATTGCCATTTTAAGACACTAACCCCCCAAAACATATCCGAGCCCCATTTTATTTTTAGCATGGAAACCCCGAAGAAAACCCTCTTCTCGGGGTATCTTCCCCCAGTAGCAAATAAACAACACACTGTCTGTAAGAGCGAAAACTAAATATCGTCGCCTTATATATACTCCTGTTATAGCACCATGGTGTTATTAGTTCTAGCCTATAATATAACATTCTGAAGAGCGTTAGTTTGCCGTGAATTGCCATTGTAAGACACTTACTCCCAAAGCATATCCTAACCCCATTTTATTTGTAGCATGGAAGCCCCCGAAGAAAACCCTCTTCCCGGGGTATCTTCCCCTGGTAGCAAATAAATAACATACTGTCTGTAAGAGCGAAAACTAAATATCGTCGCCTTATATATACTCCTGTTATAGCACCCTGGTGTTATTAGTTCTAGCCTATAATAACAGTATGTAAAGACAGTCTGCAGTTATAACAAATTATCCCGTTGTGTGCCTCCTGCTTATATCTGTTTTTAGAAAGCAAGCGTCTGAGTGACACTGACTTTTTAAGTTTACAACGAATTATACGTGAGTAAAAATCCGAAAAACTAATAGCACCAGGTGGTGCTAAAACGGGATAATGCCGTATATGCAATTTTTACTGCTTCTCGAGGGCCCGAGAGTGCTAAATCGAATACGTGAACATTTGCAATCAATATTTTGTACCACAACCATTTATCGAACTACGCGCGTGTAAAATTGGGTAGACCATGATATAACTGCCGAATCAGTCATTTATAGCACGGCGGAAATATACCTTCAGGTTTATGAAAATTATATCATAAGTAAGAACAAAGGAAAACCATAAGAGCTGTGGTACAATGATTATATAGCCAATAATCTGGCGGGAAACAGCGTGGAAGTAACAAATGAAACACTGGCTGAACCCGAATCGGAAAAATAATTCGGTTGTTTACGTTGTTTTCTGTGATATGTCATAATGAATTGTTTAACTCTTTATTGAACCCGTTTGATAAAGTGTTATCTTCCGGCAATTGAACCTTGATTGATATGACTAGCTAGGTTTATGTCATATCGTATTCAAAAACAACTATTTATAGCCAAATATGTGATATTAAAAGTTAAATAATAATGCTAAATGAAACTAACTCGGCAAAGTTACACTACAAAACCGTTTATAAAAACTATATCCAGGTGTTCAGGTCGTATAAAAATGTATAAGTGCCGATGAAAATGACAGGTTTATTCACGGATTCTTAAAACACCCGTGATTGAATATGCGTAAAATGAATTATCGACGCTCCAGTTTTAGGGTTTAACCCGGCAGGTTAAATACCGTGTTAATAGTTTAAAATATGTTAAGACGTCCTTTAACTAGGCCAAAAATCATTAAACCTGAACTTCCTGCTATTATATGCTACTAGACATCATACTCTTACTTCCTGTAAAGTTTCACGAAAGTCAGGTGGAAAACATAGTAGGAGTTTAGTGGACAAGAAAGCGGAAAAAACGTTTCGATGAAGTTAAGAGTGTAAATATATAATATATGTAAAGAGTGTAAAGATTTTATATAATGTATGATATTTTTCATTTGTTGCCCTAAACGTATCTGTGGTCGAAGGGTTAACGACGTTGCGTTGTAAACCTTTTCGCCTCTCATCTCTGCGGGTTCGAATCCCACTGGGAGCTCGACTTGTAAGTGAGGAAGTGTCGATACTTACGGATGGCGGGTGGTGTACAGTACTGGTTCTACCCAGGAAAAAATGGGTGGTCTGCCTCCACCACAACAAAAAAAGGAAGATCGACTTTAATGCATTGGATAACCTTACATGTGTTAAAATTAGCGCTCTGTTTGTATTTCAAGGTAAGATATAATAGTGTTTAACTGTTTACATTGTACATCGGTACGTGCGGACTAAGTTACGATAAATAAATCCAATGTCCTGATTTGAAACTGTTTACTGTTGAGAAGGTATCCGTTTTAAAGGAGAAAGATATTAAATATGATAAACGGGTAGGGAAGGGGTAAAGTAGGGATTGGACGGGTAAGATAGGGTAGGAAAGCAAGGGTAGTGAAGGTTACCCTATGTTGGGTAGAGTAAGGTAGGCTAGGGTAAGGTAAAATAGGTTGAGGTAGGTTAGGGTAAGGAAAAGTAGGTTAAGGTAGGGTAGGACAGGATAGGGAAGGAAATTTAGGCTATACATGGTAGGGTATGGAAGGTTAGGGGAGGATATGATATAATTGGGCAGGGTAAAGCTGTATTTGGGTAAGGGGGTAACGTAGAGTAACGTCGGAGCGTAGGGTAACACAAGGTAGGGTAGGATCGAGTAGACTAGGGTAGGATATACCCCATGTTTTTTCTTTGATTGTCTTACAACGCGTTTGTTCTGCCTATTATTATCACAAGGGACAGTCCCGAACCTAAAACATGGCGGATTTAGGGAATGAGTCCCAATCAAGTCCATACCTAAAGCCCTCATGTATGACGGAACGACACAATGGCTGGTATTTAAGCAGCGCTATACCCGCTATGCAAAGATGAAAGACTGGTTTAAGTCCCAATGTTAAGATTTGTTGTGTTGGTCCTTGAATATTAGGGCGGCGGAGGATTGGGCCGTCATTAGGGATCGGAATGCTTGGGTGCGGTTCTATCGACACATGTTGGTACAGCTAGAATGCAGGTTCGGTATTCAAGAACTCCCAGCTACCGCGCACGCCAGATTTCACCGGGCTTCGCAGGTTAGACTGGAAGACTGGGCAGACCCGATACTGACATTGACATTGGCGAGCAGATTTGCCACTCGAGTGTTTCACCTTAGAAGTGGTGATGCTATACAAGCGGTGATGGCGAACCGCTGGTCATCGGGTTGGACTTGAGCAACATGCGAGCATCGAAGTTGTTATTGACAGGGTGAGATGGTGTCTGCACATCACCCAGTAAGGGCCAACAGTGTGACAGGGGCAACGACCTCCATTTCAGTGGCATCCCGAACGCCCATCCCTATACCAGAGGCAATCACAGATATTGACATGCTTTGGGTGCGGGTAGATGGGCATTTCAGGCGGGAGTGTCCACACAGGCAGCAGGTACTTTAAACGGGACTGGTTGGAGGGCGGAGGCCGAACTACGAACTCGGGACAACGTGGCCAGCCGAGGGAAACAGTGACCAGTATGGGTTCAGTACCGAAAAAAGAGGCGTGTCGCCAATCCACTCAGCTGCATGTGAAGTCGGAATCAAAGGTAATTGATGTGCAGATCTGCCGGGAGGAAATTAGTAATGACGTGACAGACTGGTTTTCATGTAATCCAGGTAATCGTGCAGAGCGAGACGGCGCTGGTGCCAGGGGTTGTGTCATCACTAAATCAGAGTAAAGCAAGTCTTACCGAAACGGCGGAGAACGAGGGAATGGAAGTACCTGAACGTAATTGGGGTGGGGGTGGTGTACGGGTGTAGATCCGGGGAATCTGGGGTTAAAAAAAGGATCGCATCTTCATCCGGGGCAACGAATTTCCAGGCGGAGACCCAGGAGACGGGTAGTCCAGGGGGCCGGAAATGGGAGGCCAGGACAAGGATGAAGGGGATGCGGTTGAGGTGTGCCAGCTAGGTTCTACGGCCAGGTTCATCATGGAGGTTCAAATACACTGTGGTGAAGTTGAAGCGGTGCCGGAGGCTACCATATTTTTACTTCCCAAATGTTAAACTCCTGCCACCAGCTCGGGAGATGTTAATATACTGTTTGTTGTAGGACCAATAATTTCGAGGATTGGCGAGAATCAGTATAAGGGGATTGTGTATGTAAATCCTTTCGCGGAAGAGAATTATGCTGCTGGACTTCGATATGTTATTTCACCTGGTAGCCGCCGTCGAGTGTGGGTACATTGTCGTTTGATGGTCAAGTCCTCAAAATGGGTGCTGGTGGTGATGTTGTTTATCCGGCAGTATCGGTACTACTCTCTAGAACGACCTTGTATGGTCAGGACGCACCACTCGAGTTTGTCAGGGAAACATGTAGGACAGGGACACTGCAAATCATGTTTGGTCGGAGTTGAGCAACGGCAAATGCCATGTGGAGAATGTGAGTACTTCACCAGGGCGGACAGAAATTGGGTGTAGCTTCATCCAAGAGGTAGATGACGTAGTTTCGTTGGCGGCGGCAGAGCTGCAGGGAGTTGCGGGGACCACCACGGAGAGGATGGCATATACTACTCGGGCACAAGATGTTACCGAGGGAGTTCCTGGGTTGCGGAATTAATCACTCCGCGAGGTCCGCAGGCATGGGGTTACAGGGGAGCGAGGCATTTGAACAAAGCAGCTGTAACCGCCAGGCATAAGTCAGATTGGAAGGGTTTAGCGGTACTAGAGGGTAGGTAGGGTAAAAGGATGCAGAGTCCGTGGATTGCGACCTGGATACATGGGCGAACGGGGAGGACCCGTGGAGGCCCTGGGAAACAGTTAGACATGCTGAATGAGGTGTGATGAGCAAAACAGAGGGGAAGACCGGGAAAATATGTGGGTACCCTGGGATCCGGGAGGGGCCCAGTCGCCAAGGGGTCTCTAATTTCGATTGTATTTTCTCTGCTGTCAAATACAATTTATTATGTACATGACTGTTGTACAACACCTGTTCATAGTTCAGTACATTTTAGCGCTGCATTGTTTGTGTGTGGCCTTCGTAGCATGGCAGACGGTATGGTATGTTTCATAACTCTGTGCTGCTTTCTGCAAACGTAATGCCCTTTTTGAACTTAGTATATTGGTTAAGTTTTCCGTTAAGGTTCACTTTTTAGCCAGTGTGTTTGTGGAAAAAAATACGACTTATTGTCATCCTTTGATCGGCGTCTACATATTTGGTTAAGTTTTATGTTAAGGTACTCTTCTATCAGTAACTATAACAGATACAGCTTTGAAACTTTGCATGAGCGTGCTATGTCCTGTCGCAGGCCATGAAATACAGGTTTCCACCCAGTAAAATGTCATGTTCAGCCCTACGTGGCACATTTTCTTCTTGTAAATTATTACAATACCACTGGCTATCTAATATGGGAAAAGAAAAGAACTTTTAAAATATACTGTTTTAGCAACACTACATTATAGGGTGAAAGATTATTCATCTGTACAAATAAGATGAGTGAAATGTAGACTGATGTTATGTGCATGCACTTGCACGATGGTGATCATTGATGGAAACAGTATGCACAAATACTGAAAATAAAAATTGTGAAAACTTGCTGGAAATTGGGTACCGCTCAAATACTTTGATTAGGAATTAGGTATTATGATGAAACTTGAAGAGTAGGTCGCTTATATAGAAAGGAAGTTTGGGATTGCATATAGGGCAACTGGGGTTCAAGGTCAAGGTCTACTAAAAATAGAAAAATTGTTTCAATTACTTGTGTCAGGAGTGCGATATTGCGACAACACATGCTGGGTAGGAAACTTATATGGAAAGTAAGATTGGGATTGCATTTGGGGTCACTGGGTTTAAGGTTGCTTTTACTAAAAATAGAAACATTTTTTTCGCTCAATAACTTGTGTTATGAGTGCGGTATTGCGACAACACATGCTGGGTAGGTAACTTATATAGAAATTAAGGTTGGGATTGCATTTGGGGTCACTGGGATTAAGGTTGCTGTTAATAAAAGTAGCAAAATGTGTTCCGTTCAATAACCTTTGTTAGGAGTAAGGTATTGTGGTGAATATTGCAGGGTATGTAGCTTATATGGAAAAGGAGCTCGGGCTTCCAATTGGGGTCCAGGTCAATGCTGCTGTTACTAAAAAAAATAAAAAGTTTTCCGCCAATAACGTTTGGTAGGAATGAGGTATTGGTACGAAACTTGCTTTGTAGGTAGCTTATACAGAACGGAAGATTGGGATTGCATTTGGGGTCACTGGGATTATGATTGTTGTTACTAAAATAGAATGGTTTCTGCTTAATTATGTTTTTTAGGAATAAGGTATTGCGACGAAACTTGCTGCGTGGAAAGGAAGCTTGAAATTATATTTTGTATCACTTGGATTAAGGTCAGGTCACTGCTTTTTAAATTAAAAAAACGGTTTCAAGGCAATTACTTCAGTTAGGAGTTGAATATTGAAGTGGAGCTTTAAGAGTAGGTAGGTTATATGGAAATAAATATTGGAACGAAACTTTGTTTTGACCGTTCCAAGGCGGTAGCCCTATTGTCAACCCTTTTGTGTTTGTGATGTCGTTTGCATATATTATTTTTACTTTTGCCTTCTTGTTTGTCTGTTTGCGTGTTTGTTTCTGTGTTTTGTGGTTGACTGTCTTCCTTGAATGCTACTTTCCCTGTCCGATCTTTTTATATTTCTTTGTCGTAAGCATATGGATAACCTGGTTGTCGGGGAATCTCCACGTTTCTTTTATACCATTTTGTCGCCAAATTCATTGGAAGCTACGTTACAAGAAATAACACCAATCATGCTTCGTACTAAATAATATACTTTCAGATTTATAGTATGATAAATATCTCCACTAATACATTCTTCATAAAAACACTTGCATAAGTAACTTGAAATGTTTTATTTAAATAAAGTTCTACACAATATTTAGCTTGTATACCTACTACGCGTTAAGCCTATAAGATCATTGTTTGCTGCCCATCAACAATAAAAGTGCTTATTTTTCAAGTTGAAGTGCGGTCATCTCTGAGATAAATATAAATCGTCCCGATCCGTCAACAAATATAGCCGCTGTTAATAAAGATATAAACATCTTTAAACATCTTCTTCTGGTTAGATTTTGACAAATCTTTACAGGAAGCATGTCCTCTCTCAGATTTTCCGATTTATACAAATCGTCCCGAAACGTCAACCGATATGGCAACTGAAACTAAATGTAGAAGTAGTTAAACGACTGCTTCTCGTGAACTGCCTGGTAGAATTTGACGAAACTTCACAAGAAGCATCCTTGAGTCGTTCCCGCTCAGATTAATACAAATTGTCGATCCGTCAATCCATCATTACCTCTCCACCACTCAATACATAAAACAAACAAAAACAACAACAACAATAACAAACAAAAAGGCAATAAGAACAAAAAACAATTTCCTTAAAACATTAAAAGGTAAAATTTCTATATTTTTTAAATCCCTATTTACGCCCGTTGTTCACTTGAAATGTAAGAAAGGAAACCGCCAGGTTTTGGTTTGGTGCATACATCATCACTTTCCAAAATCCAAGTTTGACTAAATTCACACTTGCATGCCATTGATGTGTTGATTTCGGAGAAGATAACAAATTCACCAACCGAATGAACGAAAAACAGGTCTATCAACAATTTTTCAATACATTTAGTAAATATTCTTATACAATGAATGCGACATATTTTGTTACTTAATTGGGACTTCTCGTTTAATTTAAACTAGCTGATGTTTTTCATACCCTGTAGAAGGATCGACATATCGAATTCAATCCTTATATTTATATGATGTCTTTTCTTATCTTTTTTTTCAGACCTTAATAATGTGAGTAAGTTAAGTATTTGTGTTAAAAATAGTGTTTTAAAGCGGTAATACGTACTGTTGGTACAGCGACGTTCCCAAAATTGCAGTTTTTTTTTAGCAACTTAGGTAATTAGCGCGAGAACGTCAAGACGACTTAACATCATACAAACAATATACGAATCGTTCGTGGGTATCCTGTGAAGATAGGGGAATGCGAACAAGACGTATAACTGTTCTTTATCAGAACCGAGGATTTCCCTATCTTAACCGGTTACCCATGATTGATACATTTTTTTGCATATCATTTACATTCTGCTCATTGACGTCGCCAACTATTTACGTTTGTGCATGTTTATTTACACAATGACGTCTAGCTTGCAACTGTCATCGTTGATATCAACGCTCGACTTTTATATTCCCACATTTGTAAGAGCAGGCTTTCCAGCTCCCAAGTAAACGTGGATAACCTTATCCAGTTTGCAAGAAAACAAGATCAACAGACACATTAACTGCACCTTGTTTGTTTTAGCTCCGCCCCAAAAGTGAATGTTGTTCCCTGGGAATTGAGGCGCAACAGGGCGCTATAGTTATTGCAGGCATGTGCAGTAGACATGTACATATTTCGACGTGAATACAGTTTACAAGATGTGCAATTGAATTATAATGAACTCCAATTATGTAGATCGAATATTATATTTTCTACCGGAAGCCAACATATGTTCATGTATATTAGTTTTACATTTCAGTTTATCGGACATACAATGAAATATATGCTCAAATATGGTGGAGCAGGTATACACGATGTATAATTAATATATTACAAAAAGCTCTGCGCTGAATGGTATCCACATATGACGGACCAGTCAACTTGCCTAAGGACATACATTAAAAAAAAACAGTCGTGCAGGTTGGTCTCGAACCCGTGATACAGCATCCATGGGTAAGACTGCATTCCTAAATTAAATCAACTACTATATTATAAAACAAAGCATTATTGGTAAGTCAAGTGCTTCAAAAAAACAAACACCTTTAAGCATGTTAAGCCTTTAATTGTATATGAATGAAGTTGATGCAAGGTGATGGTATTTATATTTCTTTTATTACATTTCTATGGGTGAAAGCTTGGGATTTCTCAGCGAAAGAATATTCATAATCGCTAATTATTAATAACTAACTTCGAACACAAAAATAACTAACTGCGACGTTCAGTTAAGACGTCAATAACGTGTTGGTGACGTCGAGGTCATCCGCCGATAACGCTAAATAAAGCGAATAATTCTGGTTCAAACCATACATTAATCTGATTAAAAATGTAATAAATAGATTACTTAACTGTTGTGATCGATTATATGGAAATCCTTCACTCGATGGTTGGCGTGTGTTGTTTTTTCATTAAATGGTAGGCGTGTGTTGTTAAACTACCATCTACCATCTCGTGAAGGATTTCCCTATAATCGATCCCAGCAGGTAAATAATCTCTATTTATTCATTTAAGAAGTATGCATTTCACCAGCTGAAATCGATTTATTTTGACATAATCTCGGGCAATGACGCAACACCCACTATTTTTTCTTTGTTTTTATTTCTAAATTACCTGAACTCTTCCAGTTTTGTCAATGAAAAAAATAACAAACATCCACTGAAGTGTTGATCTTCCTAACCTGTTATCAAGACAACTGAAATTATATGTTTTTGAAAATGTTGTGCAGGTTTCAGTTCTAATTGTCAAAAGCCAGCAGGGCTAGTTAGATAGCGTTTTGTCCGCCGGTTTCGGTGTGGGCAAGGATTAAAGCGTAGCAGCACGCAATAGTAGCACTTTCTCGGGAACCGTTGGACCAATCAAACCTTATACGGATACTTGTTTAAATAGTGTCCCTACCTGATAGTAAAATGTTTGTAAATAGATATTTCACATTTATATACGGAAAAGGCATAATAAACCACTTTCTCTTAACCGCTGGACCAAGTTTGCTCTTATGTGTTATGAATACTTCTGTAACAAGGCGTATGTTATAATTAGTGGAGTGCGGGGTCCAGTGGTAGAGCGCCGAACTCCAGATCGAGAGGTCGTGGGCTCGATCCTCGCCGCGGCGACGTTATTTATCCTTGAGCAAGATTATTAATCCACATTGCTTAGTACTGGTTCTACCCAGGAAGCCATCGAACGTGATTAAACTAAGTAGTAAGAAATTGTTTCACAATGGATGTAAAATAAATATGTTTAAACATAAAGACGTATCTTACAAAGGAAAACAATCTGACTATTTCAAAATGGTCATTGTTACTGAAAATAGCAAAAACCTTAACGCATTTTCTTCTCAAGAAGTGCACCAAAGTATTGGAAATTAATGTATATTTCCAACTGTATATAATTTAGAGTTGTACAAGGGATTCTACATATCAAAGAAATAACTATAGTCAAACTGCAAGTTAAAAGCAAAGACATATTCGGAAACCTTGAAAATCTTCTCCGAAATCGCAACACATATTATTTCCGTATATTGTATATAGCATTAGCTCATAGTCGTCTATCAGTTTGTTCAAATGGTGAATCTGAGGTCGAATTTGGCCCCGCCTCAGTGTCACATTTTACACAGAGTTATAGAGATATACAGGAGTATCTTTAAAAATCATCTTTAATTAAACTAAAAGAGCTAGAGTTCCCATATTTTGCATGCAGTGTTAGCTTATTTCCTCTACTACGTTTGTTCAAATGGCGACCCTAGTGTTATTTTTGAGATAACCCGAGGGTTCACCTGTTTTACTTAGCTTTAAATCGAGAACACCTTGAAATATCTCCATTTTCTGAAACCACAGTGACAAGAGCTAGGATTCTCGTATATTTCATGTAAAATAAAATTCAATCATCCGTCATGGTATTGTTTGTTTTTTAGGGCGCATAAGTTGGTAAAAGAAGCCACCGTAAAATGGCGAATTGGAATCTTGGTGCTTAGCAAACTTTGAGTAGTATATATTGATAAGCGCATATAATGTAAAGATATAACGTGCACAATTGGAATAATTTATATTTTGGCAATAGTCATTTCTTTTTAATAGGTAGACATATGTAGACCGGGTTGTAGAGAATATGTACTACGTCAATAGTTTCATCGTTTTATTACTTCGTATATAAAACAGTACGAAAGTGGCCTGCAACAATAAAATAAAAACATAAATATAACATTTTATTCCCGATACTCGTCCATGACTATTACGATCTCAGGGTCGGTGGTAGAACCACACCCAGCAATACATAGGGAGAAAATAAAAGATGGATATAGAGATCTGATAGGCTGGTTAGTTCTGTTGGTGGGAATTCGATAGTGACGAGTGAAGGGTGATGGATCCCCCACTTACATACAAAGCTAACATACAACACGGCTACGACATGGAAACACTCATACAACTATTTATAGTACACATCTACATCACATGACATTCACATGACAATCACATGACGATAGAGTACACAGGCAAACATAACAAACATATATAACAATGATAACACAATACATATATAGGTAACCTGCACATTCCCTCTCTCCATCAAATGTCTCCTGACATTTTCTGAAACGTTGAAACGGACTATAGAACATTATTCAACTGCTATGTTGACGGTGACAAGTTGTAAAACTGTGTACACTGTGTAGGAAAATAAATAATGAAGCTTTAGGTCATAGATAATCAAAAATAAAGTCAGTCAGACATTGGATACCTGAACCATAGTTCAAAGTCAACTCCCAGATTTAATCTGTAATGAAATGCATTAAATGGCACTATGTTAAAGCCTAATAATTCATAATAGAAGAAACATCATAGCCACTCTGAAATAGCATCAAGTAGGAATTAAATATCTGGGTTTTCTGAAAACAACACGAATACAATTATCCAACAGATATGATAGTTTAAAAAAACTGTGAATCGTCGACTTGAATCTGTAAAATCAAGTTGGTTAAATTCCACCATTAAAGGGATACTTGCCGGAATGAATTAAAGGAGCATATGCAAACACAAAATACATACAATATCAAAATTGGCATTCTCCACTATCTCGATAAACTTATCATCGAAACCTCTCTGTTTTCGATACCGAAATTGCCAAATATGGTTAAAACTAACTAAAATAGAATAGTAATGCTAATTAATTAATACTTACAATAAGTTTAGCATACAAGACATACCATGTTTACATTATTACATAATATATAATACAAATAACACAATTATCTGTCCCAAATTGAAGTCTGAATCTGTGAAATAACAGAAAAAACAGAAAAAATAGTATCAAATATGAAGTTAATTTATACAATAATTAACTTTCTGCATAAAACACTTCTCATTACTACCCTGAAATAGGATTTTTAATAAAAAAAAAATCTCACTATTTGTGTTGGAATTTCCATTCCAAACCACTTGAATCGGAGCTACCCATTCTCCGTATCGGTCCGGTGCCTTCCGCTGTCAGACCGGTCGCCGAAGTAGAGAATCCGGTATGGACCGGTGGGTCATCTCCGTCTCTCATGTTAGTTCCACCTCAGTGGGCTTGTTTGGCACAGACTGGTGGAACGTCTCAGTTTCTTGGGTTGTTTCCACATCAGCCGTTTGGCTGGGCAGGTGCTCCTCAGTCGGATGTGCACTCGAACTCGTAACAGAGGATTCGGTTATCTGGTCTGGCAAGTGCAGTTCAACCGAAGGAGTTGACATCACAGATGACTCTTGCTGGGTATGGTGAATGCACAGGTTCTGAGATCTCGGACTGAGGTCTTGGGGTTTTCACTTTATGGTAATGTTCCACATTTCCTCCTGTGGGAAATGTACCAGATGTAGTTGGTGAAGATGAAAATGTGGGTCTCCACTGAATAATGACATACCTTGCTACTGTAAATCTCAATACCTCAGGTTCAGATTCTGACCTCGAAGACTCTGACCCTGTGGCTGGCTGAGGTACTCTGACATGGCGGTCCTTCCTCCTAGGGATGATCTGGGGTGATTTTTTGCAGATTTAGAACTTATCCATAGATTCATCTGTTGGGATGATGTTACATGGAAGGATCATGTTCCTATGTAGGGTATTAACAGGCCCTATACCAGTCGCTGGACTCTGTAAACCTGTATCTCCTCGTTAGGCATTGACAGGACAACATAAACCTGTCGATTCCAGCGATCTGCAAATTTATCCTTACCCTTTAATCCTACGTTGCGGACTAGGACTCTATCTCCAACCTCAACTTTAGTCGATCGGACCCTCTTGTTGTATTGCGTCTCATCTCGGGATGCTTGCTTGACAGCTTCTGTCGCGGCGGTTCTGTACGCATATTCTAGCCAGTGGCAGTTATTGAACCTGCAATTTAAAGTCTATACTCAAATGTAAACAAACATCAGCTGATCAATATATAGCTAGAAACTGTCTACAAACTGAAGAAAATGACCTGCAGTGAATGTATGTCACTGATCAATAAATACACTGGAATGGACTGTTATGTAAACAAGAGACCTGGGACCTGTTTTATTAAACATCTTACGATAAGTCTCAAATTTTAAAATCGTTCACTTTTTTCTTCTAAGCATTCAATATAGGCATTTATGTGTGTACGTAGTGCAGACATATCATAGTATGAAATGAAATCACGTTTATTTGAAAAGTTTAATTTATAGTGAAGCATTTAAGAAATTGATTTACGATCAAAATGGTCGTAACTTATTTCATAAAACGGGGCACTGCTCCGGAAGAAATTACTATGTGGTAAACAATATCACTAGTATATCCTGTCAAAAAAACAACTATATAATCTGAAATAAACAACATGCAATTAAATGTGTTCACCCCTCTGACAAATAAGTAATATACGAGGGGTGTTCCGTAAATAATGCGACTGCTGTATTATTTTGCGGAACTTGTGCAATATTTGCATGAAACCACTTCGTATTGCTAGAGTAATCACTGACGCGTGTCAAAGGTCAAAATCTCATTCATACATTCACTGACCTTGGTGCAACGTGCATTGCTTTATAGCGTATTCGTTACACTATATGCAAAATGACTGGCAAACGAGCAGAAAATGTGCCTGAAATTAGGGCCTATCTTAGAGGTAGGTCATTACTTGGGTTGAAGCCGAAAGACATTCACGGGGATGGTCAAATGCCGTATAGTACTGTTTGTAGGTGGGTGGCCAAATTTAAATCCGGGCAACAGCGCTTGAAAGATACTGCTCACCCTGGTCGTCCTGTAAGGTCAACGACCAAGAAAAACGTTGAAAAAAATCCGTGAAATCCTGAAAACTGATACTCGATACACAGTAAGACAATTAGCTCGGATGACATCTTGCCGTTAGCACGAGTTCATCTAATTTTGAAAAAGCATCTGAAAAATAAGAAAATAAATGCAAGATGGATTGGATACCGCATTTGCTAACAGAGGATCAACGGAAGTTAAGGGTTACAACAGCGAAAAAACTTCCGAAAATGTATCCGAAATACAGCAAAAAATCGTTTGAGACTTTAGTTACAGGTGATGAAATGTGGGTCCATTATATTATGAGACGAAAAATATGAAACGACCAATTATTGCAAAACGAACGCGAACTGTTAAGAAGTTTCTGTAAGCTTTTTTTTCACTACCAACGGTCCCGCCATACAGACGGCGGTGCCAAAAGGCAAAACTGTCACAGGACATTTTTATAAAATTGTCGTATTGAAACAATTGAAGAAGTACTACAAATAGCGTCGCCCTATAACAGGTCTGAAGTATGTTCGTCTTCTGCATGACAATGCGCTCGCCCACAAAGCCGGTATTGTAACGGACTTTTTGCAGTCAGAGAAGATCACCGTTCTCCCGCACCCCACTTACTCGCCAGACCTGGCCCCCTGCGACTAATTTCTCTTCCCAAAATGATATATAGGGTCCTATAGAAATCACAGCGTCTGAACGCAGTGGCATCGTAGGTCCGCACTGTACTGCAAACAAGGACTATAAACTACTGTGTAACAATGAAAGAGACGAAAAACAACAGAAAAGGTGGTGTAGACAGGGTTACCGACTTGGAACGGTCAGTAGGCAATAAGGCCTACTGGTTAGCTTGAATTGATTTTATATGCGCACAATCCTCGCTATTATCCTGTCTTCAGCGCCCAAATAGACAAGACAGTAAACAAAACTACATCCCATCAAAAGGAATTCTCTAACAATAAAGTTCACATCCAGAGAAACTAACTAAAGATACACATACAAAATAATAAACATCTCAGGATGTATCCAGAATCGTAATTGGACAGAAAAATCACTTATCTGGAAAGAGATATAACTCGTTGGTTAATTTAAACATTTCGATGGGCTACGCCTATCTCGATGTTTAAATTAACCAAGTCAATGAGACCATACTCTATCCATTTTATATAGTACACCATTTATTCTGACAGGTATTATTTCAATTACACAATTTACACCTGTGCTAGGACAGAGAGAATTTTCAGTGACCATGCTACAATAATCTTTATTCAATATTTTCACAAATTATCCCCAAAACTTTCTGCAATCCAGCCTCCTGAAAATTCCAAAGCTGAAAAATAATTTGTATTCCAGTTTTAATCTTATTATGGTCTGAAAATGAAATTAGAGCAGCACTAAATACCTAATAACTACAAAGATACCGATGGGTCTAAATAAACGGGTAAATCAGTCCTGAAAATAAATATTCAGCACCAGAATATCTTATCACAGAAACAATTTCAATGAAAATATCTATTTCACTAAATAACTAAATAAGACGCGATCAGGCAAGCAATATACGAAAAACACAAATTTATATGCAACAGAGATTACAACACGAACACAGATTATAACACAAACATAAACAAAACAACAACTTCTTGGATCTGGTGTTGGTAAATAAAGTGCAGGTGAATTGTGCAGTAGTTTTCTATACAATGGATAGAAATTAACAATAACCGTGTTTGGTTTGCATATGTAAACAATGTCATCAACAAGCAATTACTATCATAATAATATAATCTAGACGTTTTATAATGTCACGGAGGTAGTGTATTTTCGGTAGAATAATTGTTTTTTAAACCTTGGGTTAATCCATTCGAGGCATGTGGTATATTTAACTTTGTATATGATATATCATCTAAGGTTTAGATACAGTAACCAATATATGTGCAATCAGTTGTTGTAACCATAGAGCCATCTTGTTCAATTTCGGAACTTTCGTAACATACAGAACAAGATCGCTCAACGAGGTTACTACAATGTATTGCATAAAGCATGTTTTTCTCTTTCATGTATTACAGTACAAAAAAGACAACATAATTAATAGATATAGTAACACGGACTACTTATGTATACCGTTATCCCTGATCTTAAATGAAAAGCGTTTACACAGTTACGCGCAATAATAGTGATAATAATTGAGACAGTATACGTACTTGTTGATAATGGTATTACCCATATTTAGTTAAATGAGTTATATATAAATACTATGTGGATTATACTTATACGAGTTGGACTATTTAACAACTTTATAGTATATTATGCACAAAACAATTCATCTGTAGTGTACGAGCTTATGATGTACGAGTCATTTAATTACACATTGGATTGATGCAATATGCAAGGTTGTTGATACTGATATATAATACATTTAAACATATATATCCAGTTAACATGATTATTAGATGGTTTATTTTTGATTAACAACTATATTATATATTATGCACAAAACAAATCATCTGTAGTATACACGTTTTGAAGTATGATTCACTCTGCAGGTGTTGTTCCGTCGGTTGAATATATTGAGCCTCGATGCCAGAGCGTGATATCATTTACAATGTAATATGACTGCGGAATTATTATATATTTGTTTTTTTTGTTCTTCGCATAATGTACTTTATCACCGATTATAAGTTAGCGTATATTGATACAGTCCATTTGAGGTGCCGTCCACGGATTGTATATATTTAGACTGAGAGGTTGTCAAATGCAAACTATTTCTCTATTCAGAACTTTATTTCTTCTTTCTTATACATGGAGTTTTGTCTATTATTCTGCAGTGTGTATAGGTGGTACCTGTGATGTTTTTGAGTTTACCTCAATGTCGCCGTTTCATTTGTCTAATGTAAAACGTAAAAATAAAAATGAATTTAAAAACATGTACTTTCAACGTTAAAGGATTAGGCGAAACGAAAAAACGAAGACAAATATTTGAGTGGCTTAAACTAAACAATTATTCAATATGTCTTCTACAGGAATGTGAACCAACTTGTTTTGAAAAATGGAAACATGAATGGGGGCACGACGCTTATTTTAGCGGTGACAGTAGTAATAGCAAAGGCGTTGGCATCCTTGTAAACCCAAACGTTCAATGTACAATTATAGAACATACCGAGATAATCACCGGTAGATTACATTACTTAAAAATTAACATTGAAGAAAAAGATGTACTGATTTTAAATGTATATGGACCGAACAATGACATTATACAAATTTTTATGAAAATAGACAATCTTATAAATGATCATGATGACGAAACAATCATTATAGGGGGGGGGGGGGGGGGGGGATTTTAACACAGTAATATATATTGAAAAAGATAAGAAAAACGGTACAATGGATGGAAATAAAAAGACCAGAGACAAGATAAATTCCATAATTTCAAACTATGATGTAAACGATATATGGCGAATATTGAATCCCGATACTAAACATTTTACATGGCATTCGAATCATAAACCTCCGATATTTTGTAGGCTTGATTACTTTTTAATATCCTCAAATATAGTAAATAATATTACAAAGTGTAAAATATCTGCAGGACTGCGTTCGGATCATTCATTAGTATATTTTAACATTAACCTGTCAAAACAAAATCACGGTCCCGGGTATTTTAAACTCAATAACAGTGTACTTTTAAATGAGGATTATCAAATAAATATTCGAAATGCCATTAAAGAAATATCCGATATAAATAAGAACGCTAACCATAATACATTATGGGAATTAATTAAAGGCGCAATAAGGAATGAAACAATAAAATATTGCTCTTCTAAAAAGAAAAGGGAAATAAATGAAGAAAGCACAGTAACTAGGGAAATAGATACATTAGAACATGAATTATCAAACGATCCAAATAATGGGAAATTACATGAAACACTAATAATAAAGAAAGATAAACTGGCAGAAATAATTGAAAAGAAAACAAACGGAATAATCTTGAGAGCAAAAGCACAATATATTGAAGGAGCAGAGAAAAATACTAAATATTTCTCAAATTTAGAAAAGAAAAGATCGGAGAGAAAAACTATTACACGATTATTAATAAATGGTAACGAAATTAAACATCAAAATGATATAATTGCAGAAACAAAATTATATTACGAAAAACTATACAAAAAAATTAACCCAATGGATTCTTATCACGATTTTTTTCCTAATATAAATGTTCCGAAACTAAACGAAGAACAGAAGCATAATCTTGAAGGAAACCTTAATGAATACGAATTTACAATGGCACTTAAAGATATGAAAAACAATAAAAGTCCTGGCTCAGTTGGTTAACCACTGAATTCTATAAAATATTTTGGAATGATTTAAAACTCTTCTATTTGAATTCGGTAAACTATTCATTTGACAACGGTAACTTAACCACGCTACAAAAACAAGGTATAATAACGCTCTTACCAAAAAAAGGATAAGGAACTTACAACACTTAATAACTGGAGACCAATAACTTTATTAAATATTGACTATAAAATCGCTACAAAAGCAATCGCAAATAGAATGAAAAGTGTTATTTCACATATAATTAATGCATCACAGACAGGTTTTATAAAGGGGAGGTATTTAGGGGAAAATGTAAGACTTTTATTTGATGTCATGGATTATCTTAACGACAACGAAAGTCCAGGTTTACTTTTTTTCGCAGACTTTGAAAAAGCATTTGATAGTATAGATCATGATTTTATTTTTACATGTTTGAAATATTTTAACTTTGGTGATTCAATAATAAATTGGATAAAACTATTTTATCATGATATACAAAGTTCTGTATCAAATAAGGGACATATATCTGAATGTTTTAATGTACAAAGAGGAGTTAGACAAGGATGCCCACTGTCACCAATTTTGTTTATTATTGCTATTGAAATTTTATCGAATGCTGTAAAACTTGAGAAAAACATTAAGGGGATAGTTGTAGCCGAAGAAGAAATTAAAAAATCATTTTTCGCCGATGATGCAACGTTTATGATAGATGGTTCACAAAAATCATTAGAAACGCTTGTTAACATTATTGAACAATTTCGAAATATATCTGGGTTAAAATTAAATACAGATAAAACAACTATTTTAAGAACTGGAAGCCTTAAAAATACTAAAATTGAATACTGTAAAAACAAAACATTTCGATGGACATCAGATAAAGCAGTTACCTTAGGGATGGTTTTCACAAATAATAGAAATAAATTACACGAACTCAACTTAAATACACAAATTGATGAATTTTATACGTGTTTAAATAAATGGAAAAAACATGATTTATCATTGATAGGTAAGATCACAGTGATCAAAACTTTTGCGCTTCCAAAACTTATATACCCGTTAACAGTATTAGAAAACCCTAAAAAGAATATTATCAAACAAATAACAAAACATATGTATGAATTCCTATGGAATGAGAAACCTGATAAAATAGGAAGACAAACTTTAATACAGGAATACGAAAAAGGAGGGCTTAAAATGATAAACTTGGAAGTGTATATAAATTCTTTAAAGTGTAGCTGGATTAGGCGAATATTAGACCAAAATAATACAGGATTATGGAAACATTCCTACGCAAAAGATCTAAATAAAATAGGTGGAAGTGCGTTTTTCGAATGCAATCTTAATAGTGAAGACGTAAATACCATTGGCATAAAACATGTATTTTTAAAAGAAATCAGTGAAAGTTGGTCAAAAGTAAATTTTACGAAGGATATAGAATATATTTCCAAACAGATCATCTGGAACAACTCTTCATTAAAACACAAGAAAAAAGTAATCTATATTAAAGAATGGGATAATTTAGGATTGAAATATATTGAACAACTATACGATTATCGAGTCAAGAGATTTGTTACATTTACAGAGTTTAAACAAATATTCGGAGTCAGAAATAGTGACTTTCTACAATACCATACGTTAATTAACAGCATTCCAAACGAATGGAAAACGTTACTCCAAGAAGAACAAATAAATGTAACAAACAGCAAAAATGTTTTGATAAAGAGTTTTCTAAAGAGTAAAATGCCAAATAAACTCCTAACTAAATTACTGATAGAAAAAGAGACACATAACAATATTGTGAAACCGCAAGTAAAGTGGGAAGGTATTCTCGGAGATCTAGATTGGAAAAACATTTATTTTTCATCATTCAAAAGTACAATTGACACAAAACTACGTACATTCCAATATAAATATATCATGAGAATCATACCATGTAATAAGATACTGTATAAATGTAAACTAGTTAGTTCTAGTTTATGTGATTTTTGTGGAATGCATGTAGAATCTCTTATACACTTATTTTGGGAATGTCCAATTATTCAACAATTTTGGACGAGTTTACAAATATTTCTCCAGGATAAAAGTTTGGATGTAAATTTTGATCTAAAAACAATATCATTTTGTATAAGTAAAAACACAAATAATAGTAGTATTATCAACTTTATTATACTTATAGCAAAATATTTTATTTTTGTAAACAAATGCAGGAAAGCCATCCCGGAGTTTAATTGTTTTATACAATATTTAAAAAAAAGAAAGGACATAGAACAGAACATTGCAGTATTTAAGGATAAAATTGAACAACACAACAAGAAATGGGAAAAGTTTAACGCATAAGGGAAACTAGATGGTGACCGATATATACAATAAAATAACCAAAGTATATAATTAAAACTGTATAAAACAATCATTGATTTAGCCTAAGTCTAACACTCCAATACTCCTGTTCCTACTATCTGTCAAATCTTTCTATGTCTGCTAATTCTAAATTCTTCTAAAGTTTCTTTTAGGGCATACATGTATTATAAGATGTTGCATCAATGCAACACATTGCTATACAACTGTACGTTAAAAGTTCATATATGCTTGTAACATTTTGTAATATATTATGCATTGAGAGAAATAAAATATTAAAAACGAATTGTGCAATGCAAAAGCTTATAGTGTGATTTTAGAGATGAAGTCAGACACAGAAGAATTAATTTCACTGAATATAAAGACTTTCATGCTGCCTCAGTGACAATTCAGGAAGTTTAGAAATGTTGAAGAAGATTATCAAATAATAGAACCATGTTAAATAGACATAATTCGCCGCGAAAAAATGTGCTACTATTTGATGTTCTTCTTCATCTTTCCTAAATATAACTCGCTAGAAGCTATCTTTATGGAAAGATGAAAGGCCAAGGAATTGCAAGACATACAAGTGTATGAGATATTACTACCGTAAAGGTGTGATGCCGGTTGCTGAAAATTGGTAAAATCAGAATAATTAAAACAAAAACAAAACGGCGGTCGCCTAAAGAAGAAAGCGAGTTTGTTTCTAAGCCAGAGTATACTAAATAGATTCTTTATCGCCACAAAGCAATAAAGAAAATGAATTGGCTAAAAAATATATTTTATACACTTTCTATCAGTATATGACTTTTCAAAATCAGTAACCTATTCTTCAAATCATTAATTACAATGTTACACTACCTTCCTTGTTTGTAGAGTCGATATGTATACATTGTAACACGCCCGATAAGCCGTAACTCGATAGATACAGGTAAAGACGACAACCATATTTTGGAATACAGCCTTGTTTCAAAACCAGTTGTATAAGGACACTGACTTATTGCACATATAAAAAGTATTTTAAATGATAAATAGATACAATGGCATATACTGATAATATTATATTTTTACTCACGGCACTTTCAACTAGTACAAATCCAAATAAAATAAACACAATATATTAACACTGAGTCACAACACACGCGAATTGTCCGCACAAATTGTTCCTGGGTCCAACCGTACACAATAGTTCCTGGATCCATACGCGAGGTCAATTCCTGCCAACTGTCAAAGTCGCTCCACTTTATGACATAAACATTCGTGAAGTGCGCATTATAACAAAATCACATAAAACAATTAAAATCATTTGGAATGGCCGACTCCTTCATCCTTTCCTCTCTCCTTCTAATTTTCCTCCTGTGAAGCGGAACTAGTAGATATATACTGGACCGACGTCGCGGTCGCCAAAAAAAACGCAGCCTGGATTCTGCGCTTCGGGGATTCCTGCCGTTATCTCTGGCACTTTTAAAATTCTGGCCCTCTCTCTTTCCAACGTCCCGACGCCGACACCGACGAAATCAGTCTGGGAACCATGTATAGACCGGGTGGTAGAGAATAAGTACTACGTCAATAATTTCGTCGTTTTATTATGTGTACATCAGGCTTCGTATATGAAAGAGTACGAAAGTGGCTTGCAACAATAAAATAAAAACATAAATCTACGGCGATAAACTAAAATATGCATTACACTTACAATTCAACCTCGCATTGAGTTTAACACAATGAATATGAATAAAATACAAAAATAGCCTTACCAGAATAATAAAGTTGTATATATATATCGTTCTGTATTCGTCTGTATAAATATAACAGTTTTTACCCGATACTCGTCTATGACTATTACGATCTCAGGGTCGATGGTAGAACCGCACCCGGCAAGACATATCGAGAGAATGTATGAAAGATTGATAAAGAGATCTGATAGACTGGTTAGTTATGTTGGCGGGAATGCGATAGTGACGTACATACTTAACCGCGCAGGGTGATGGATCCCCCACTTACATTCAAAGCTAATATACAACACGGCTACGACATGGAAGCACTCATACAACTATTTATAGTACATCTACATCAAATGGCATTCACATGACAATCACATGACGAAACAGTACAAAGGTAAACATAACAAAATATATTACACTCTGTACATCCATACATAACAATGATAACACAATACATATATAAGTAACCTGGGTTACAGCTATTTTTGTAAGGATTACAATGATTATTAAATTATATTACATTTTTTTAAGATAATGGCACGGTCAAAGATCAAAGTCCGCCAAAAATACAGAACGAGTCAACACAAGGACAGAACAGTAAGGTAAGGCGGGTCGGCGTCGGCGGCGGACGAAAGGTTTGAGTAGTTATATCATGATGAGCTTAAATGCATATGCATTGTTGGGTCAATAGAATAAGGGTCAATACCACTATGATTTTTTACTTAAAAATGATGGTCTGGCCGTTTCGGCTCGATTGCTGACAAATACGCTCTTATCACATGTTGTAATACTACATACAAATTTGCCTATCAAAGACATCGGCTAGAATTGTTTTGCAGCTCAACATTTATAATTTCACAAGGATCATGCCTCTAATTTATGTAAAAGGACACACGGCAGTCTTTATTTTCATAAAACTCGCGGAGTCCCCTTAGTTTTTCTACATAACTTGCATTTGTTCAATGATAAAAAGTTCAAAGCGAATTGTTATGCATATTATTAACTGTTGATTATTATGCATCAATAATATAACTAGAATTATGGCAGAATAACGAAGAAAAATTGAAAACTACAAATAGCATTTAACTATATGCTTTATATAAACTTTTAAAGTTAAAATGATATTGATTATTTAATCAAGATGCTAATTTTAATTCTTGATAACAACTTAGGCGTGTGTCCCTTTTACACTCATTTACATTTATAGACTTGTATACATAGTGTCGTAGTATGCAACTTGATTAGCAAGTAGTGTGCTTCTTGAAGAAAAGTCCTCCAAAGTTCTGCTTATATAATAATTCAAGCACACAAGGAGCATACACCAAAATGATATATAGGGTCCTATAGAAACCACAACGTCCGAACGCAATGGCATCGTAGGTCCGCACTGTACTGCAAACAAGGACTAGAAACTACAATGAAAGAGACAAAAAACAACAGAAAGGGTGATGAAGACAGGGTTACCGACTTGGAACGGTCAGTAGGCAATGATAAGGCCTACTGGTTAGCTTCAATCGATGTTAAACTAATTTTGCATAACCATATACAAACGCAATTCAACACATACATGTATGACGTGCGTATAACGATATAGCAATTTTGTACTAATTTTACAAAGCTACGTTTCAGTTTACTGAATCTGACGAAATTAATGTCATTGTTGATGTTGAAAAAACTACGTTTTATGTTTTGATCGTTAAATAAAGTTGTTTTTTTAATTAAAGGTTAAAGAAGCCAAAGCAGGAAAAGGAAGCAGGTAAGCAAGTGCAATACCGGTATGCGTTACTCTGCGGTTCACTATCAATAAGAACATGTTTATACGAAGCATCAATTCCACACATTTAGTGTATGGCTTCATCGACTTCGTCCAAATTGAAACAACATTACGAATGCCGAGAATATGGCAGACGGATGCGACCATTTCGACATCGCGACTTTTCGCCCTGTTATTACAAGGCAAAACGTCGAAGGCGCAAAGTCGTCTACAGAAAAAGTCGAAGGCGAAAAGTCGCCAACCCGAAAAGTCGAAGGCGAAAAGTCGCAAACCCGCCGTTTTCGACGAAATTTCGACTCGAAAAATCGCCAATCCGATAGTGTAAAATTTCGACTTTTCGTACTAAATTTCGTCCAAAACGGCGGGTTTGCGACTTTTAGCCTTCGACTTTTCGGGTTGGCGACTTCTCGCCTTCGACTTTCCGGGTTGACGACATTCGGGTTGGCGACTTTAAGACTTAAATATATATAACCCGTTTGTTGACTCACTGGCAATAGTCATTTATGGAAGACAGATGCGGCCATTTCGACTTTTCGCCTTCAAGTTTTTGCCTTGTTAATAACCCTTTCCACAAGGCGAAAAGTCGAAGGCGAAAAGTCGCAAACCCGCCGTTTTGGACGAAATTTCGTAGCGAAAAGTCGAACTGTTTACAATATCGGATTGGCGACTTTGCGAGTCGTAATTTCGTCCAAAACGGCGGGTTTGCGACTTATCGCCTTCGACTTTTTCGGGTTGGCGAGTTTTCGCTTTCGACTTTTCGTGTTGGTGACTTTTCGCCTTCGGCTTTTCGCCTTGTATTAACAGGGCGAAAAGTCGCGAAGTCGAAATTGCCGCATCCGTCTTCCATACCAGAACCACGTTAATGCTAGCTGGATCATGTTTGTTTACAGCATTCAACAAAACTTATTAAAGAGTTCTTTCTTTTTTCAAATCGTATACATGCGTTTTTACACATATATTTCAGCACGGTTTTGCATGTTTAATAAAAAAAAATAGACTCGAAAAACAGATGCCGAGAGATAAACCAATCATGATATATTGTTTATTATTTATTTTCTCAAATTAAATCTTATGATGTTGGGATTACACAGTGTACTCATTGTATACCCCAAACCGGCGGAGGGGTCATACCGGTTTGAGCTCGTCCGTTTGTTAGGACCTCCGTCCGCCGGTAGACTAAGAAATTGTGTGTTTAACTCCTCATTCATTGTAAGTGGATTGTTTTAATATTTTGCATTTGATTAAGTATGATGTGAAGATTTGAGCGAATTTGTTTTATTTGATTTAATCAATTTTAGATGAATAATGGTCCTTCGATTGTTTATGCCGTCGGTAGATTAAAATCATTGTTATTTAACTCCTCATTCATTTTTAGGAAGATTGTTTAAATAATTTGCATGCTGAATAGGTATATGAAAATATTAGTGAAGGAAAACAGTTGTGATTATCATCTTTAAATGCGTTATGGCCCTTTGATTTTTAATATATGTATATATAATAGGAAAATCGTATGTGTCTAACTCCTCATTCATTTTTGGCTTGATTTACTATTTACATGCTGATTAAATACGTAAGTATGACATGAAGATGTTAACATGGAAAATACATTTGATTTTATCATTTTTGCAAGAGTTATGGCCTTATGCGTTTTTAATAAATATTAAATTTGGAAATCGTGTGTGTCTAAATCTTAATTCTATTTAGGTAGATTGTTTTATTATTTGGAATGTTGATTAAGTATGATGTGAAGACGTTAGCGAAGAAACATATTGTTGATTTAATCAGTTTACATGAGGTACGACCCTTGTGTTGTTTAATATATATTATATAGGGAAATCTTGTGTTTTTAACTCTTTATTCCTTCTTAGGTGGATTGTTTTAACCTTCACCGGCATAATGGCAAACTTATTCTACATACCTTTTATCAAAATCAGGTATTCAGGAAATATATTAATGTACATGTGCAGATTATAAGTATAAGTATAGGTTTATCCACGTGTTCTTAAAATACATGTGATTGACTATGGGTAAAACGAGCTGTTAGCTCTTAATTCGACGTTTCAGCTTTGGGATTTGGCTTGGCTGGTTAAATCCGTTTATATTATGTCTCTGCTCTACTCAACTTTTATAATCGGTCACCCAAGTTTTTTGAAAATGACCGATTATAAAATGAAGATTTGTGTTTTTTGACAAGAGGGGTGTGGTTTTGGTTACTTATTGCCTATTAATGGGATGAAAATATTTTTTTCAGATTACGTTGTTGATACTTTTAAATATTGGTGTGAGTTTCGGTGATTTTCAATTTTTAGTATTCGTGTCATTTTCAAAAAGCCTGGATGGTCGATTATAAAAGTTGAGTAATGTATATAGGATGGATTCTCAAAATGTGTAAGTTATATATGTATCTCATCGGCAGTAGCTTTATAAATGGTGTACATCTGTTGTATAATATTATGCTTGTTGATTGCATGATAGGGACTATGATATTTGTCGTGCTGATTAAGTATGATGCGAAGATTTTAGCGAAGAAAGATAGTTTTTGATTTGATCATCTTTACATGAGTTATGGCCCTTTGACTTTTAGCTCTACCGACCGAAGGCCAGCAGAGCTTACAGGATGGTGAGTTGTCCGTCCTCCGTCGTCCGTTAACTTTTGCCTTGTGAACACGATAAACCAAACTTTGCAAGGGTATTTATATCAAAGAAAACTCGAACAAGTTCTATAACCATCCAGATCGGAAAAGTTTCACAAGAGTTATGGCCCTTGAAGTGCTGAAAAAACAATACTTTGCCCTATGAACACTCTAGTACCTTCATTTATTATTTGATCTTTACTAAACTAGCATATATTGTTAATATCAATAAAAGCTAGGACAAGATTGAAAACCAGCCAGATCGAATCAGTAAAAACAGAGTTACGCCCACGTGTAAATGCACAATAAGGCGGAATTTGGCTTTGCCCACTAGGGCCTCCTGGTGGGGTAATCGGGTCAAAATTCGCAAAAAATACTCATCTTGTCCAGTTCGAATGGTTACGATACTAGTTTGGTATGCTCATTTAGGAACTCGAGGCACAACATCAATACAACTTGTTTTGACCTCCAGCATAAGAGAGGGCCCCTATACAGGGGTACAATTTCGGAAACTTGCAGTGATTTACTAATATGTGTTTCGCGAATTATGACTTTATTTCCTTCTATACCCTTTGCGATTTCAAGTTCATGTTTCTTAGTTAAGGAGTTGTAGATGCGCAATACTTTTTTCATATTTTGGGTCCATCCTCGGGGACTCCATAGAGGGCAATGAGGTAGAAAACAACAAATTTCATATCTTGTCCAAATATGAATGTATTTAGGAATTGAGGCACAATATTTATAAAATGGGTTTTGTCCTCCTGTGTAAAGGGGACTCTCTACTACAAGGGTACAGCTTGGGCAGCTTGCAGTAATTTACTATTTCAGACTTTTGGACTTATGACACTTATTCCTTCTATACCCTTTGAGATTTCAAGTTCCTGTCTGGTGTTTTTCTTTGTTAGGATGTGTAGATGCACAATAATGACACATATTTTGGCTTCATCCACTCTGGCCGCCTAGGGGGTAATCTGGTCAAAAGCCACAACAAATGTATATCTTGTCCAAGTGTGAATGGTTATGATTCAAATTTGGTATGGTCATTGATGTACTCGAGGAACCACATATATAAAACGGGTTTTGACCTCCTGCAGAGAAAGCAGCACCTCCTCAGTGGTACACATTACGGGAACTTAATGTAATTTACTATTACATAGTTTCTGCCTTGTGACGCTATATTCGTCTATACCCTTTGAGATATCAGGTTCTGGTGTTTCCTAGTTAAGGATGTGTAGATTGAATACGATTTGGAAGTCTGGCTCTATCTACTGGGTAATCCAGCAAAACCACACCCATAAAAAAACACACATGTACATCGTGTCCAAATGGGAATCCATTTGATTCTAATTTGGTATGGTCATTTAGAAAGTATATAAAACGGTGTTCACCACTAGCATAAAACGCCCCTCTACTGAGGTACAACTTGGAGAACTTGCAGTAATTTAGTACTACAAAGTTGTCGCCTTGTGACGTTAACTCCCTCTATACCCATTGAGATTTCAAGTTCATGTATGGTGTATTTCTTAGTTAAGGATGTGCAGATGCACAATAAGTTTCATTTTTAGCTCAAACCCCTGCGGCTCCCTAGGGGGTTATCAGGTAAAACAATGCATATCTTGCCCAAATGTGAATGCTTTTAATTCTAATTTGCTATGGTATTTTAGGGACTCGAAGCACAACATATATAAAACGGGATTTTTCCTCCTATGTAAAGGGGGTCCCTCTACAGTGGAACAACTTGGGGAACTGGCAATATTTTATATGTTTGACTGTAATTTTGCTCAGTGCAGATCAAAGTGTTTTGTGAGTGCTACAACAACTAATTTACCCCCAACCCCCTACCCCACATAAGACATTCGAGCGATAATTCCCTGCTTGGTCTCTTTTTTACATAAATATATAGGGAAATTTTGTATGTCTAACTCCTCATCCACTTTTCGGTGGATTGTTTTAATATGTGGCATGATCACTTAGTGATAATGAAGGCACTGTTTAATGGTTCGATTATTTTTGTGTGACTTATGTCCCTTTTATCTTATAATTTATAAAATATCTAGAAAAAATCCTTATGTGATTAGCTCCTAATTCACATTTAGGCGGACTGTTTTAATATTCGGCGTGCTGACAATGTGTGATGTGAAGGTTAAAGAGAATATTGTTTTGATTGGATGAATTTTGCATGAGTTATGGCCCTTCGACGTGTGGAAATCCTTATTTGGCTTATTATTCATTAATTTGTTCTCTACATACTGCTTTAATATATTTCTGTTGATTCAGTATCAAGTTATTGTGATTATAAAAGAAAATTATAATAGTGCAACATGGGATCAAAGGAGAAGAGACGGGGTAATATTGGTCACAGCCTTAAGCGACAGTTCTAGTTGATCCAGGGTCACATTTGGATTTTGATACAGGGTCAAAAGGGAGAACATATATTTGTAACTATATTGAACTGTGTGAAAAGCATGTGGGATTTGCCATGGCATGCCGTCGAGTTGGTCTATTTACTTGTTTTAAATGATAATTTGGCATGTGTTCTAAGGACAAGATGGACAATGGGGTTGGGTGGATTGGGATTGTGTAAATAATAATTATGCCAATGTGCTGATAACATACGTCTATGCATAGTTGACGACTATTTTCATTCTTACCCCTTTGTCATCCTAATATAAAGATGTAATTAACAAACATACCACCAAGCTAGCCTCTGACAACCTAGTCATATTTAATGAGAAATTTAAGTATCACATACTTATATAGATATATACTGGGAGATAATAAGATACAGTTTAGCGAACAACCAAACACCGACAATATGTTGACGAATTCCAATGGGGCGCCTACACTATGATGAGAGACACAAATCAAACCTATGCATCCACTTCCTAAACATGTCACACGCTGATAAACAGCAAATCTTCATATTAACACATACACCAGCAACATCATTTAACGTATTTACTAATACATACGATTATAACTAATATGAGTTGGATAACAATTAAGGATTCAACAACTCACATATATAAAGACAGGTGGCGGGTCACTGGGATACAGTGAATTATACAATAACATACAATAACTAGAGCCATGGATATGCTGGAATACTCCATTTACAGTTTAGGTTCAATGTCCCATTGTTCGTTTACCTACTGACCTTAACTCAAGAGGTTAATTCTCTTCTCTGTGACCTCGGCAGTTGTTCTACTAACTCTCAAATCGATACATGTATAGACAATTCCCAAACTAACATGTATACACAGATATATACCTGCTGGTATAGAAGACTACATGTAATAACCTCTAGAACGATTTAACTATTGCGATGACCACGTGTATGGTCATTGTGACATTTACATTTGACCTGTTGACTCCAAACTAATGTATAGCTTCTCCAACTACAATCATGTTTGCAAAAGTCACATTATTACTCGTTTAGAAGAACTAAAATTAGCAACAACATGTTCACAATAATTATAATTTTTGAGATCAAGTGTAAGTGTACTTGAGTCTGTGACCTCAATATTTGACCACCTACTGATTTAAAGGTCAACATTCCTAACCACTAACATTACAACTGATTTTAGTTTGCAGCATACCATTCTCATATTCGCATTGTTTCTTTGAGTACTTAGGCACCTCAAGAATGATAATCATAACATCATATTTTATTTTACAGTGTCAACTTCCACATTTTAGTGGCCCCAGAATTCAAATTGCAAAAGCATGATAAGGTCGCGATTTGTTTTGAGGATGAAGCAATGGGTGGAATGAGCAATCTTAACAATACATTGGCATACAAAAGGTTAGTATAATTACAATGTCGATTTCGTCATAATCTGTATAACAAACAGTTGTCCGCTTGCAAAGTATGCCAAGGCTTTGTCCTTCGTCATCATCCTCCGTCATCTTCATTCATCCGTCGTTAAAAAAAGTTGACATTCCCTGTATTTTTCATTTCTTTACAACTATTTATATTCATAAAACGGTAACGATCAAAGTTACGCTCCTAGTCTTGAATCAAATGTCATCATTTGTTCACGGACATGCCCTGCAGACAACACAAGTGCTCCAGCGAGCACCATTGTAGTTTCTTTTAAAAAAATACAGCTGTGCTTATGATTTTCAATTCAAACTCTTGAATTCCCAGTGTTTGGCAAGTTAAAAATATTTAGAGATATTTAAGAGCCTTAATTGTTTGCCTTCCTAACAACACTGTCCACATCGTTTTACTGTAAAACATTTATATGTAAATCCATTAAAAAATAAATTCACTTTTTCTTGAGCTATTGGGATCACTTTGTCGGTCGTCCGTTCGTCAATCGTAAACCTTTGTCTCAGACGACATTTTCTCAAAACCGCTAGGCCGATTTAATCAAACTTATGGTTAAATGATTGTAATATTAATACCTTTTAAGTGTATATATGTCCAAAGGTTGTATAAACGACTTCGTCTCAGAAACCGCAAACCAATTTTGACTTATCTTCATTCGGATAAAGCTGAGGTGAATGCATTACATTTTATTTCATCATGTATGTCCGCAGATAATAAATTGCTAAATCTTAACACCTTTTCTTTTCAAGCGCGTAAGTACATATGTTGACAACAACTAACACTAATTAATATATCTCTCAGAAATCTACTTAGGTTTATTCGGCAAGACATACGCCTGTTTATAAAGGTTATCATTTGTATATATTGGTATGTTGCAATCATAGAATTATTTATACATACCGCATTACGTAATGCTAGTGTAATTTATATACGTTACATTGAATTAAACATAAATAGTAAACAGAAATGCCATTTGAAATATGCACCTTCTTCTTCTTGAAGTGATTAACTGTTTTGTAAAATACTAACGTAATATACATGTATTTATCTATGAAAAAATGAACTTCCTCACTTACAGTGTAAACTTAGATATAAAAGTCGAACAACTACAAAGATGACTAAAAGGCAATATATGACATCAAAAACATAAAATGGTTGACAATAGGGCTGTCAACTGTCTGTGGCAAAATAGGCCGATGTGGGTAAGTTATACTGTGGTAAATACGAGCTATATTTGGTGTTAATTTAAAACTGAATATATTTGACAATTACATTTCAAATACTACTTACTTGAACAAAACACCAGATTCGTTAATATATGTCCCGACAATTATTTGCTCAAGCTGAATAATAAAACCAGAACTAGTTGTTCCCTTTGGCTGCCGTTATGCCTCCAAAAAATGCCAGCTACTTGCGTCCTGTCTTAACTAAATATAAGTTTGTCTAATGAAAGATAAGTTACAGTAAACTTAAATGCATTTGACTATGTTTGGTCTCGATTCCACTAAGACATGTCAAGCGAGATTGATACATAACTGGTACATAGCTCTCAGGATCGAAACTGCTCTTAAGCATTTCACCACGTCAATGTAGAAGAGCGGTCTGAATATTCCCCCAATGAAAATGCATTCCCTGTCAGGAAAATAATCAAACTTTTCACACAAAGCAAACTAATTTAGAAGGGTTGCTTTAATAACGGGATTGCAGTAAACAATGAGTCAATTCAGGGACATCTGAATTGTCAGTGGCATATATTTAGGGCTCACTTTGATAGGACCTATCAAAGTGAGCCCTAAATATATGCCACTGACAATGACGTTCATCGCACTTTAAACTTTATCATCCGGAAAATAATACCTGTCAACGACACGATGAGCACATTTTCTATTGTTGGGTATAACATTCAAATGTTTGGTAATATAGATTTAATAGTGAATACATCGATGACAAACAGTTATTAAGTCTGTGTAAGGCGAATACAATATGTAGTTGATGATCAGCAGATGCGATGCGATCAAAAATACAAACAGTCCGGCCTGTTGTCATTTTCGCTTTGAATACCCATGGGAAGTTGGATCTGGTAAAACAATGGAACTTGAATAATTTGTAAATTTGTGGGCGAAACATGATATCCGTTTTTAAGAAACCAGGAAACAAACTAAACAGAGTGCTCACTGGATTGTCTTTCTATGAAAAAAGTGACTTGCTATCTCTATAGAAGGCCTGCAGAGCTTATGGGATGTCGCGTTGTCCGTCGTCCGTTGTCCGTTAACTTTTACCTAGTTAACACGATAGGTCCTTTATTTGTAATACAGATTATTGATGTCTATGAAAGCTCGGACAAGTTCGAAAACCAGCCAGTTCGGACCATTCATTTTTCTTTCGATCAGATTGTCGTTGTCAAGTTATTGGGCGAAAAATAGTATCCGTTTTTGAGCAATCAGGAAATAAAGCAGAATGCTCATTGGATTTTTTTGCTGTGAACATATTGATTATACCGGCAAAAGGCCAGCTGACCCTAATCCTAACCCTAAAACATTTCTTTCAGCAAAATAGACATGTACAACTAGCTGCCATAATTATTACGTTAAGGAGTGAGGAGAGGGGTTGTATAGACATACGCGTTGGATTCAACATAAAATTATTCTGAAAAAATCACTTAACGCCATGTAGAAAATCATTTTGTTTCTGAGGTTTCCCACTCCTCGCCCACACCCCAAACATATACTCAAACAAAATTCTCGGATTATCACGATATGTATACCCTCCTCTCAAAACGTATTGTTAGTGATTTTCTGGATCCATTATTCAGACAAGCCCCTTTAAATCTACAGCCTGTGGGTGCTTGGGTGGTTGCATCCAAGATTGTTTTAAGAAAAAAGTTGTCTGAAAGGTCGATGCATAGGTTTTGTATATATATTGACGGAAATATAAATAACATGTAGTTTTTTAGTTTGATTATTTTAATTGACATTTTTTGTACACAAACCTATGTGAGCCTATTAAAACCCAGGTTTTTATACAACTTTGAGATCACCCTGCAACATTTTCTCGTGAAAGTATTTAGTCCGATGTCCTAATCGATATCGTAGTTAGTTGTACCAGGTATAATGGGGATAATATTTCTCATATATATATATACTCGGTAAAAAAAGTTTTGGACCAGGGTATATAAAGTCATATTAAAATAAAACTAGTGGACAGAATTTAAATATCTTATTTTAGTAACCAAGGCCTCCTCTACCCGGTTAATTTGGTACCAGAAATTGTAAATTTCAAACAAGATTTGATTTTAAAAAAATATCGCGAACACACAAAGGGTCTGTAAAAAATGTTGCAAAGTCCATAAAAAGTAACAGTTACGGACACATTCGAGAGCCCAATAAAAAGATTATTTTTTTTTCGCAAACTTTCATTGTAAACGATAATTATTGTTGATTGTTGATATATTGTGAATTATCAACTGAGATAATAAGGGTTATGTTCGAATGTCAAGGTTCAGCGATCATTGAACGGGTTCGAACACTGCCATGGCCCAAAACTTGTTTTACAGAGTATATATATATGTGACCCAGGTCTTGTATTTTGCCTTGTAGTATTAGTATTGTAGTATTGGTGGATGCTAACCTAATGTACTGGAACAGAGTTATATCCTAGTATTTATAGTATTTTTTCAAGGTTTACTTTCCTGGCTTATAATGTCCAGTCGGTGTATGTTGATAAATATATATTCGTCATGAGCGATTGAGTGAGTGAGCGATTATATTGCATGCTGGGTCCTAACACCAATTCCCGCCAAAATAATCAATTCTCCGCACTTCTCCTCTGACTGACTGACAAACAACAACTTACAAATGGTATTGTTATGATACATGTAAACGTATCTGTGTTCTATCACGTGAGTTGTAGTAAGCTTTCTTAGTGATAGAAAGCTTGCTTAGATACTACGTCTCTACTTCGAGTCTGTTAAGACATTGTTTGTATATATATTATGTTTAAAATGATGAAATACCGCCGCGTGGGTTTTATATCGTATTTGTCTTGTTTCTCTATGTTCCGAGCCTTGTATATTAAGTATTCGTTTTGTAGTATTTTAGATTTATGTCTTATATTGTTGAATCTACCCTTAATAAACCCACGATCCCCGGCAGAAAGCGTTGTCGTGATTTTAATCCCGACATCCAGAAGCTCACAATGGCGCCCAACTTCAGTTTTTAGGGTTTGCGGGGTATTACCGCCTCTTTGTCGAAAACTGTTCTCAGATAGCACAGCCATTACATGCTCTATTAGAAGGACATGGCACGACCAAGGCGTCTCGAAAGAACAAGTCCAAAAATATTTCTGTATCTGTTTGGACTTGGGGCGATGCCCAAGAGACGGCCTTTGCTACTCTCATAGACAAACTGACCTCTACTCCCATCTTGGCATATGCAGGCTATACTAAACCATTCATTGTGCATACAGATGCTAGTGGTTCTGGTTTAGATGCAATCCTCTATCAAGAGCAAGATGGTGAGAAAAGAGTTATTGCCTATGCAAGTCGTGCGTTAAGAACTAGTGAACGGCGTTACCCAGCTCATGAGCTCGAGTTTTCGGCGTTGAAATGGGCTGTGTCAGATAAATTTCATGATTATCTCCTAGGGTCCACTTTCGAAGTGATAACTGATAATAATCCCTTGACATACGTCCTTACAACGGCAAAACTTGATGCCACAGGACACAGATGGGTTGCATCCCTCGCAAATTATAATTTTTCCATTAGTTACCGAGCTGGGAAGAATGATGTTGACGCCGACAGTCTTTCACGTTTATCACAAATATTTCCAGACGTGGTCGAAGCTATCTGCCACGCAGCCACTGTCTCTGTGCCCTTAATCGAAAGTGTTTCAGATGATTCAGCGCCTCATTTGGCCGATGAGGAGGTGTCTTCGTCTGAGCATTTTAATAAGATTAAGTGGGACAGAGAACAGTTGACCGATACAACTTTAGCGAAAGTTATTGACCTCAAGGGTAAGGGTTTTCGGCCCACGGAAGAGGACCTCCGGAGAGAAACTGTGTCTGTGCAGAAATTTCTCCGTGAGTGGAACCGCCTTGAAGTCGAAAATGGCGTTCTCTACAGAAAAACTTCTCTTGATGGTCAATTAATCCGACAGCTTGTAATCCCGGAGTCATACCAAAGCCTAGCCTTAAAAGGTGTCCATAACAATATGGGACATCAGGGCAAAGAAAAGACTCCGTGGTTAGCTAGGCAACGGTTTTATTGGCCAGGTCTGGAGAAAGACGTGAGCTATAAGGTTGAGTCTTGCGAAAGATGTATACGCAGGAAGACCCCAGTTAGGGCAATGGCCGAATTAATACCAATTCACACCACCCGCCCTATGGAGCTTGTCTGTATAGACTTGTTGTCTCTGGAACGGTCAAGGGATGGGTTTGAGAATATCTTGGTGATAACTGATCATTTTACCAGATATGCTCAGGCTATTCCTTGCCGCAACCAGATGGCTCAGACTACAGCTAAAGCCCTCTATGAACACTTCTTTCGATATTACAGTTTCCCAGAAAGGCTCCATAGCGATCAGGGACGTAATTTCGAAAGTAAGGTTATAAAGGAGCTATGCAAAATAGCAAATATACAGAAATCTCGATCCTCACCATTCCACCCCCAGGGAAATGGTGTTTGCGAACGTTTCAATGGAACACTCTTGAAAATACTAGGGACATTGGAGGAAGACCAGAAACAAGACTGGAAGTCTTACATTGCTCCAATTAGTCATGCATATAACGCTACTAAGAGTGATTCCACTGGATTCCCGCCCCATCTGTTGATGTTTTGATGGCACCCCCGTCTAACAGTCGATGCCTATCTTGGTACTACACCAGATTGTGGCGAGGCTGCTGCGAAGGAATCTAGCAAGTGCCATGCTAAAAACAAGCCTCAATTTGACAAGAAGGTCCGAGAGTCCAAACTTGAAGTAGGCGACCGAGTCCTAGCGCGCAATGTTGGACTAAAGGGAAAACAGAAATTGTATATCAAGTGATATCCATCCCCAATTTAGATATGCAAGTATACAAGGTAAAAAGGGTTGAGGGTTCGAAACCCATGCGCACGTTGCATCGTAACATGCTCTTGCCCTTTGACTACCTTCCTTGTGATACCACCCCTATGGAACCAGTTCAGAGGAAACCGGCTGCTCCACAAGCCAACCATTCAGGGTCCAGCTCTGAATCTTCAAGTTCTGACTCGGAAACCGACCGGTATGTGATACCACCCAGACGACCTGGTTGGACCAGGAAGGAGAGTATTCAACCCCGTGAACACTCTGCACGAACTGCCCCTGATAATAGATCCATATCTATTATTGATCCCCATATTAGCCAGTCTCTTGAAGGCGTAAACTTTCAAAATAGTAGGTCCAGGCAATATGTTTGTAGTTTAAATGAACCCACTAGTCATTTTTCTACTCCTCTTCTCTCAGTCGAGAATACTCGGTTCAGTTCCTCAGAATTGTCCATCGGAAGGTTCAGTTCCCCAGAATTGTCCGTCCAAAGGTTCAGTTCACCGAAAGGAAGTGTCCACCGGAAGGTTCAGTTCACCAGAAGTGTCCACCGGAAGGTTCGATCCCCCAGATTTAGCGACAGAACCGTTAGTTCGAAGCCCGACCGAACAACAGGGAGATTCAGACCATCAACCTGTTAGGCGGACAACCAGAGAACGAAAAACCCCTGACCGGCTAGGTCAGTGGTTCTATTCGCAAACAGTTTATTTTGTCTGAATTATTGAAATCTTTTAATTTTCAGATATACATCCGCAGTGATGTGAGAAGAAAACTACACAGAGTGTTAATTTACTTGATTTTACCCAAGTATCTGCCTTTGCGTATAATCATGTTTATTGTGTTTTTTGCAGTATGTACATTCTGAATTCAATTTCAAGAAAATGTTGGTTAAGTCCAAAATAAGGGCTAACGCCAAATATAATTGAATATTTGCGTTTCAGAAGGATACATTGATTATCTGCCAAGTTTTTATTGTAATTTTCATTTTCAGCAGTCATATTTATATTATCTGCAAGGGCAATAAGCGGAGTTACGGAACGGTGTGATGTTCAGATGTGTTTATATTCATTTGACTAACGTTTTTATTTCAGAAGACTTGACTTATAGTTCTGAATTTATTTGTTTGTTCTTGTACGCTTAATTTAGCAAGTACGAATTGTGAAATGTCAGGAGACATTTATATGTAGCAGGGGAGTATGTGGCCCAGGTCTTGTATTTTGCCTTGTTGTATTAGTATTGTAGTATTCGTGGATGCTAACCTAATGTACTGGAACAGAGTTATATCATAGTATTTATAGTCTTTTCCAATATTTACCTTTACTGGCTTATAATATCCAGTCGGTGTATGTTGATAAATATATACTCGTCATGAGCGATTGAGTGAGTGAGCGGTTATATTACATACTGGGTCCTAACACCAATTCCCGCAAAACTAATCAATTCTCCGCACTTCTCCTCTGATTGACTGACAAACAACACCTTACCAATGGTATTGTTGTGATACATGTAAACGTATCTAAAACTGTTTTACAATATTTACAATTTATTATAATATAATGAAACATTATATTTTTAAATTAAATAAAATGGCTTCAAAATATGTATTATAAATTGTACAAGTAGAAAGAAAAATTAACAACTTTAGAATGATTGCAATGAACATATTTCAATAATTGCTTTTGAAAATTTAAATAAAATTATGTACATTTTAATGAGCTAACTGAAAAGATAATCTCTAAAAATAAGTAGAAAAGTCGAACAGGAAATGCAGCTTTCACAGAACAGAGTAAACCGAAAAACACGCAAAAAAACAAATATGCATGGCAATGTTAATAATGAATAAAGGCATATGACGTCACAAACACATAAAAGGTTGACAATAGGACTATCGCCATGGAACGCTCAGTGGCAAAAAAGGCCGCTGGGTGTTTAAACCAGGTTATATGTGCACCAAACCTCACAGGTACCCTACTGTCATCCCAATAAAACGAGACGAGGTGTAAGTAAAGAAATCCCCGCCATGAACTATTCTCTAACCAACAAGGCAGCATTAATAGGCAATATAAGTAAAACAAAAAGATGCTCGTATATATATGCATACAAAAACGCAATAGCCTAGAAAGCAACAAAGAAAGTACTCGATGACTTGGCAGAAGCCAGAGCAACACAAGAATAAACCATTAAAGGCACAACAAGACAAGATTGAAGACAAACATCAAACGTCACCGTCCTTAGGGCGTTAGGAAGACGTCATTATAGGGTCCACAGCCTGTCCGGTCATCTCACAATTAAAGAGGATGACCGGACATATTGTGGACCCTATGATGACGTCTACCTAGATCATTATATTACGGTAGCGTTTGATGTTTGTCTTTAATTTTATCTTGTCGTATCCTTAATGGTTTGTTCTCTTGTTGCGCTGGCTTTTGCCAAGTCATTGATAACTTACTTTGTGGATTTCTATGCTTTTGCTTTTATATTATATATACATGATCCTGTATGTGTTTTACATATATTGCCTATTAATTCTGCCTTGTTTGTTCGAGAGTATAATATGACGGGGATATCTTTATTAAAACTGTCCCGTTTGTTGGGATGACAATAGGGTAAGAGTGAGGTATGGTGCACCCTAGAACCTGGTTAAACCCTCTAGCGGCCTTTTTTTCCAACCCTTTTGTGTTTGTCTTATCATGCCTTTTATTCATCTATAAAGTTGTTCTTTGTTTCTGTGTGTGTTAGTGGTTGACTGACGTCCTTGAATGCAACTTTTCCTGTTTGATTTTTATATCTACCTAAATTGCCTATTAGCATGATTAATGCTGCATTGTTTGATAGAGAATATGGCATGGCGGGGATATCTTTATTTACACTGTCCCGTTTATTGGAATGGGAGTACTTTCGTCAGAGGTTTTATATCAATGACAGTCTGAATAAGTTTAATAACTAGTCCAATTTGTGCAGAGACAGTAGAATGGTTACCCTTCATGGAATGAAAAGTGATATTTGCTTAAGTAACGCCCTAGGGCCTTTTTTGTTAACCCTATCTTAATCAAACTTAATCGATGTTTATTTCAAATAAATGATCAAAATAAATGAAACCAGCAATATCACCCAATCCCTTCTCCCTGAAAATTTCTTATAGCATGGAAGGTTTGTTTTTCACACAATTTCCACCAGATGTGTAAAAAGATGTTTATCAGTGAGACACACATCATTTAAGGCCGGATGGACATCATACAGCCGTAAACCAGAAGAGCGACATGACTTGTTTGGCCTCTAGTTTAAATAGTTTGTTAAAATTCATTTAGTTGCAGGACGTGTTGCAGAACAGAAGGAGACAATAGTCGGGAGTATCTCGAATTTGGAGGAGAAATACAACTTCCTGTTTATGTTGCTAAGACGACTATTCTAGGATACACTTACTGTGTAGTAAGGCCTGAAACAAACGAGTTAGAGAAGATCGATAATCAGTCGAAGCGATGGTTGCATTATGGTGCAAGTAAGTGATATGTTTACATCTCAATTGTTTAAAATAACACAGAGTAAAGTGCTTTATCTATACATGCCGCATGTTGCACTGTCCCGTTTTATTGGGATGACAGTATGGTATGAGAGAGGTTTGGTCAACCCTAGAACCTAGTTTAAATCCCAATCGTTTTTTTTGCCACTGACCGTTACAAGGCGGTAGTCCTATTGTCAACCATTTTATGTATGTATGTCATATCTTGATTTTTAATCAGCTTTGTGGTTGTTGTTTGTTTCTGTGCGTGTTTGTGGTTGACAGTGCTCCTTGAATGATATATTTCCTGTTTGACTTTTATATCTACATTTAGGACAATATTCGCCTAACTGCATTTATAACATAATTATTACAGAAAAAAACCTACTTTTTCTCCTGTTTGTGTTTATTGCTTATAGCGGATCCCCTTTCTAGTATGTGTTGTGTATGTCTTGAGTTACAGTGAAAGTCAATGAAGCAGTATTAAGATATTTCATCAACAATTATATTCGCTAGTGGCGAAGCTGGACCTTTTTTGATGTGCGAGCCCAATCTTATGATCTCAGTGTTCTAGGTGGGTCCGGCGTTCAACCCCGTGACCTGGAAAAAATAAAAATGTAGAACGTACATATTAAACTATACTGTAAAGTTAGGAGCCAGTTCGCAGGTCGTTATTCGAAATGAACGTTAAATATGTGCATGTATTCACCTAATAATGATTAATGTGATAGCTAAACTATGTTCCCGGGACTACTGTTCATAATAGAAAACAATATCAGATGACGTATCTTTAAGAGAAAACCATAATTATAAATAAAACGGACGTGTTGTTATATATTTGAAATAGTTCACAGTCCGTTATTCGAATTGCAAACTTGGTACTGGCTCCCAGTTCGCAATTCGGCCGAAGTGGCAACTAGCTTAACTAAACTAACGATACTGAAGGGACAACTGTTCAACATGTCAGTAGAAAACAATATCATATGAAGTATTCTAAAGTAAACATCAACATTATAAATAAAACGGAAACGTTGTTATATAGTTAAAATATTCGAATTGCGAACTGATTGCATAATTGTACTGCCATTGACATTTATCATTTAAATGAACTGGAAACTGCCAGTTCTTTATTCGGGCGATTTTGAAACGGACTTCAATAACGATGTTTAAATGGGTACTTTTCGCGATTACCAACAATTCCTTTAGTATTTTAATGAAAATTGCATAGTCAAACATAATTTGAATTGCCAACTGTTCTCTATTCGAATCGGGAACTGGCAACCGGCTTATCGAACGATATTCAAAGAAATTCTGTACACGATTCCAGTAGAAAACACTACTAAATGAAGATCCAAAATGCAGATAAAGTATATAATTTGCATTGTATGAATAGAATTTGAAATGTATATATTGTTTATGTGTGTGAAGTTGGCTCGGGGTTCGGGGTTCGGTTTCGGGGTTCGACATTCAAACACAGTTGGTTATTCGACATTCGAACCCAGCTCGGTATTCAACATTTGAACCCGGTTAGGGGTTCGACATTCGAACCCAGTTCGGTATTCAACATTCAAAACCAGTTTGGAGTTCAACATTCCAACACAGTTCGGTATTCAACATTCCAAACCACTTCGGAATCAACATTCGAACCCAGTTCGGTATTCAAAATTCGAGCCCAATTCGGGGTTCAACATTCGAACCCAGTTTGGTATTCAACATTCAAATCCAGTTCGGCATTCAACATGCAAAGTCAGTTTGACATTCATCATTCGAACCCAGTTCGGGGTACAACATTCGAACCTAGTTCAGTAGTCACCATTCGAACCGAGTTCGGGGTTCGACATTCGAACCGAGTTCGGTATTCAAAAGTTTATCAAACGAGGTTATGACCCTATCATTTTGCAACGTACTGCATGCTTGGTGGTGGACCCCTTTAGAGTTCGCCACTATGCTTTCCCCTTTAATTGTACAATGACCGGACAGGCTGTGGACCCTATGATGACGCCTACCTAAAGCCAAATGGGACGGTAGCGTTTGATATTTGTATATAACATTTCTTGTCGTGCCTTAATGGTTTATTCTCTTGCTGCTCTGGCTTCTGCTAAGTCATTGAGTACCTTTATGGTGGCTTTCTAGGCTATTGTTTTTTGTATTATATTTACACGAGCACATTTGTGTTTTACTTATATTGCCTATTGATGCTGCCTTGTTGGTTAGAGATTAGATCACGGCGGGGATTTCTTCATTTACACTGTCCTGTTTTAATGGGATGACAGTAGTGTAAGTGTGGGGTTTGGTGCACCCAAGAACCGGTTAAAACCCCTAGTAATGTGATGTCGTTTGTATTGAATATTACTTTTGCCTTCTTGTTTGTCTGTTTGCGTGTTTTTTTCTGTGTTTTGTGGTTGACTGTCTTCCTTTAATGCTACTTTCCCTGTCCGATCTTTTTATATTTCTTCAATATTCAAAACCAGTTCGTGCTTCAACATTTGAATCCAGTTCGGGGTTCGCCATTCAAACTCAGTTCGGTATTCAACATTCAAATCCAGTTCTACGTTCGAATCTAGTTCTCCCTGCTACATTTGAACCCAAACCTTTTGATTAATTGTGATGCATTTGACCACTATTTTCAGTATTTCAGGAACAATTTTAAGGTTTTATAGGTACATACCTATCGCTCAATCTATATTTACTTTGAATTTCATTTTAAATCATTTGTTTTCTACTGACATAATGAAGAGTAGTCCCTTCTGCATCGCTGGTTTAGCCAGTTGCCAATCCGCCCGAATTGCGATTCGAATAACGAACTGCGAACTATTTCAAATATATATCAACATGTCCGTTTTATTTATAATTATGATTTTTTCTTTAGAATTCTTCATTTTATATTGTTTTCTATTGTAATGCTGAACAGCAGTTCCTTCAGCATCGTTAGTTTAGCCAGTTGCCCATTCGGCCGAATTGCGAACTGGGAGCCAGTAACCAGTTCGATATTGTGAATAACCAACTGCGTACTGTTTCAAATATACACCAACACCTCCGTTTTATTTATAATTATGATTTGTGTCTTTAGAATACTTAATTTGATATTGTTTTTCTATCGGAATGATGAGCAGTAGTCCCTTCAGCATCACGAGTTCAGCCAGTTGCTAATTTGGCAAAAATGCGGACTGGCAGCCAGTTCGCAGTTCGCAATTCGAATAACGAACTGCGAACTATTTCAAATATATAACAACATGTCCGTTTTGTTTGTAATTATGATTTTTCTTAAGACTACTTCATTTGATATTATTGTCTATTGTAATCATAAACAGTAGTCCCCGAAACATAGTTTAACCAGTAGCCATTTGGTCCGAATTGTGAATTTGAATAAAATTGGATATAACACGTTTTCAAATTGTTTATATAGAAATTGTGAACACACATCGAATTAATCATTAGTAGGCGAATACATGCATATATTTAACGTTTATTTCGAATTGCGAACTGGCAGTCAGTTGCCAGTTTGCAAGTCGAATAACGAACTGCGAACTGGCACCTAACTTTACAGTCATCGTATATTATTAAATAATATTCAACGAATTCACACACGTCACTCTTGTTTCATTATTATATTTTTCAAATTCCTTATTAAATTTTTCAATCATTCTTGTAAAATATGGGCATACCTGGGCATAGTTAGCTATGCTTCTGTTCGCGTACTCTTTGTAATGACAATTGAAGGGTTTTTGAAAAAATTGTGTTGGGACCACCTAGAATTGTGATAACTATGATAATATTGGAAAGTATAAACCCTGTCCAACAAGGATCAGTTGCTTGCGCAGAAAAGTACGATATTTGGCAATAAACGGTTACAATACAAGACCTTTATAAACGAAATAAAATATTGTTTTAAAGACATGCCACGAAGAGATGTATGAACAAACTCTAAGGCAATTTTTTTATCACTTATTGTTGGACGCGATAAACGAATGCATTAAGGGGGATAATAACATTTAAAAATGATCAAACATATGCAGCTTCTTTTTTATCGTAAATGACTGATATATTGATATCAAGTATGGAGCCTTACTGACTACAATCTGCATCTAACAAGCATTTAAATATACATTAATTTAAAGAAAGCGCTTCTAAAACGAATTATGTTGAAAACAAAAACACATGGAAATCAGTTTTATGAAGATTTAGTTAATACACTTACTATTTATTGCGTGTGTTTAAAGTTAACTATGTTTTATAACATGTGTGATGAATTGCCTACATTACACTTTAAAATGGATATCAGTGTATTAGAACTACTAAATGTTTAATTTACAAATAATTGTGTACAATGAGTTTGAATACGTATGCAAATAAAAATCAAACAAGATTAAATGTAGTCACACATTTTATTTTTTTTAAAGCAAACAAGATACATCAAGACATGAACTCAGTTACAATTCACTTGTATTAGAAAGTTTTAGGCTTCACTTAAATTATATATGTGTATCATATACAGAGTATAATGATATATAGGGTCCTATATAAACCACAGCGTCCGAACGCAATGGCATCGTAGATCCGCACTGTACTGCAAACAAGGACTTGAAACTACAATGAAAGGGTGGTGAAGACACGCTTACCGACTTGGAACGGTCAGTAGGCAATAAGACCTACTGGTTAGCTTGAATCGATTTTATATGCGCACAATCCTCGGTATTATCCTGTCTTCAGCGCCCAAATAGACAAGACAGTGTAAACAAAACTAAATCCCATCAAAAGTAAATCTCTAACAATAAAGTCCACATCCAGAGAAACCAACTTTAGATATACATACAAAATAATAAACATCTCAGGATGTATCCAGAATCGTACTGAACAACCATAGTAGTTGCAGCTAAAGAGAAGACCAATCTAGGGTACGACCAGAAATAATAATCCATATTTGATACACTCATGTCTTTTTTATGCAAATACTGTTTATATACCAAGACGTGTGACATTTTTTGATGTGTTTTAATTTAGCTTATATTCACTTCATCTTCTATTAATTCCAAATAAAAAGCACTTGTAATTATTTTCCCATCGGTAATCTATTTCTTCGTATTATCCGCATGGTTGTCAGGAAAGCAATCCTTGCTATTTGTCTTTTTGTTAAATGAAACTGCTCGTATATCCATGGCTTGAGCATATGTTATCCTTTCATTATCGTCCACTTACCACTGTAGCTGTCGAATGTGGAGAGCAAGTGGATAAGCACGTTCAACTCTGAATCCGGATATCACGGGTCTGAGACTTACAGGTGCCACTGTCTACTTTGGTGTGCTTAGACAAGACACTTCCCACAGCGTCCTCTGTCGGACGGGAGTGTTAACCGGACAGTCCTTGCACTGGAGTCCTCCAAGCACTTTAAAGAACCATACGAATATATTCGATAGTAAGAGTATGACGCATTTCCTAAGCCGCTTTAAGTCGGTACCAATCTGTCAACCTTTTATGTTTTTAGTATCTCATCCTTTTCATCTATATATTCTTGTAATAGATATAGATGTTTGTTTTAACTGAGTGTTTTCATTTGACTGTTATCTGTGAATCAGACCTTCCTGCTTGACTCTTTACCTTCATTTGAGGTTAAGTTCACTTTTTATACTTTTGGAGTGTGAAGTATATCTTTGTACACCAATCATACATCAATGCTAACCTTTTACAATATACAGGAATACATGTTTCATCTTTCAATGTGCTTATAATCTTTCAAATTAATTTGCTAAAGTGTTATGTTTTGTTCTTTTTAAGTTACATTTCCACTTCATTATGCATGACAATGTTAAGTTCTCCTTGATATTTTCCTACTGCGATATCATCATTGTACTGGGCACCAAGTGCGCTTGTGTTAGCTGTGTTGCAAAATTGTTAGTCTGATTTACAGTTACAACGCTCAACTAGAGCAAGTCGATGGAAGCCATCACAACATATCCGTATTTTCGATATATCAATGATACCTGAAGTCCTGGTCTTGACCTTGATGGTGAAGGTCAGTTTCAGAACTGTATTGACATCCTCTCATCATCAACACGCTTCATACACAGTTTCAGCTTATTACCTTGAACGATCTAGATGGATTCTCGTGCACAAGCGATTTTCTGGCGAAAAACAAAGTCCTGACCTTGACCTTGATGATGAAGGTCAAATTTTAGACCATTAAATGATACCCTCATCTTCAACAAACTTCTCATAAAGTTTCAGCTTCTTACCTCAAATCGTCTTTTTGGGTTTTACGACCTGTTTCAAAAACATTGTCGTAACATGAGTCATCTTCCATGGCTACTCTATTTTAAAAGTTTGAAGTTACCTTCATCACCTTGATAATTGTTTCATTGCCAATTACATAAAACGATCAAACGAGTCGCATCCGGTCAGTCATGAACTGCATTACTGCACTTTTAGAGTCACAAATAATGGTATTTTCCACTGTCATGCTGCTCCAGATACCGTTAAATGTTCCATTTTTGCAGTGTCGATAGGTAAACTGGCCTTATATAAAATTGTTTTACATGTCTTCTAGTATATCTACGAGCATTTCCAAAAGGTAAACAGGTCTTGCGTAGTTATCATGTTTTGTGCGGACGAAATAAGGCAGTATACTAGCCTGCATCGCGAGATGTAATGTCCAATCACCCATTCTTTCCGACCTAATACTGATATTAACATAAGCTGTTTTGAAAAATATAAACCTCAATGTTGTCGACTTTAAACAACCGTAAGCACCAAGTTCTGAGATTGCCTGGGCAATATTTCCTGATACGGCAATTTCAATAGCGTGGCGTCATCTGCTGATTGAATGGATGCTTTATCTGAACCATTACAAAGTGTTTCTCTAATCTATGTCAAAAGATGGTCTTTATCATCGTTGTGAGGCAAAAAAAAAAGACACAAGAAGCAACGTCATTAGTGCTTCATATGTTTGTGTTAGCCCAAGAACACTTTTATGGTACAGTTTCTAGCCAACATACTCTCAACTGTAGAAGAAGCATATACATTGGATTCTGTAAACAAATAGCTTAACACACCGTCACACCATACACTTCCTATCGACTAGTCGAACAAAACGTGAATAAAGTTCGGTGGACCTAGACCATTTCACTTGATGTGCAAATGCATTAATCGCTTTACATCGTCTGGATCGATTTGTCTTTGCCTACCAATACTTTATAGACGTGAGGATGGTGGCTGTATTGGTTGGACTTGTATAGATATATGATGGGAGCATGCATTGCTATCGTATTAGGCTCATGAACTGGGAAAAGGACATATATATGATGGGAGTATACAATGCAGTCGTATTAGGCTGATGAACTGCGAAAAGGCCAAACAAAGTATATTCTGATCAGATACCATATCAATAAATGGAGTATTGGACATATTTCGTCGAGGCATATATCTCAGGAAAACTCATTTGAGGTCCTTGATATTAATTCCAGTTAAAAGGTAATTGTAGTTATTAAAACAGCTTCTTTCTTGCGAAATTGTAAGTGCTCCTTAGTTCGTGGAATTAAAAGTTCGTGCAAAATTGTAAACCGCTCCTTACTTCCTGGAATTAAAATAGACGTACTGTCGTCACCGTCTTTCGTTTTAAGGCACACACTTGCTAAAGAGTGAAATGTATTCTTGTCATCTACTGTCTGCGCATTACTATCAATAGTGTTTACCACTTCCTACACACGTTCAACTCCGTTGCCGGTACTAACAAAACCGTTTTGTATAAATATCAATAGTGTCGACCACTTCCTACACACGTTCAACTCCGTTGCCGGTACTAACAAAACCGCTTGGTATATGCACGTCAAACTGAATCGTATTCATCTCGCTTTCTGCGACGCTAGTCATGGAGTGACAAACCGCTGTGTAACTGGCACGGAATCTGAATTAATTCAGAAGATCGATTGACTACTTTGAGCCAGTAATATACCTAATATTCTGTGGTAGACTGCATCATGTTTTTAAAAAAGCAACATTTCAAAAAATATATTTGCCTTCGCAAGTGAAACGGATTTTCACTAGAGAAGAAGAATACACCATTGGTAATGGATACACTGGACAGTTTTATGCAATGCACTTTTAATTGGCATTGCTTACCGGAATCATAATTAAAACGCGTTTGAAATTCTTTGTTTCTAACCCATGTGAATGCATTTTAAAAATATTTAAAGTTCCTACCGTTTCTTTCCTACTTTATCAATGTGTATTACAACTACATGTGTATAGGCTTTTGTTTCTTTGCTTTTTTACACGCAACTATAAAATACATGTATATCTTCAAATATAAGGCAAGAACACTACGATTATGCCTTTGAATTTCGAAAATAACAGTGCGCGCTGTGAACATCGCTTGATACATACAACCGTCTTTTTCGCAACGAACAGTAAACACGTATCTTTTCAACATTAAAATCAGCAAGGTTGCATGTATGTATTGTAAGAATAATGAGTAAAGCTAATTAAAAAGTGAATATTTTATATATCGATTAACAAACTAATAAGATTAGTACAACACCATTAATTAATTTTGGATAACCAAACATATTGTAAAATATGGGTGTGATACGATATTTGAAATCATGCGTAGTATGAATATATTGCATAACATAACAGTAACTTTACAGCAACAAAAACAACAACAACAACCAAATTTCATATTTTCAGTAGCATGTATTTTTAAGCATTAACATATAACATTCAGAGTATGAAACGGTTCAACATAATTAGATAAAGTTTATGCCTCTTAGATTTCTTTTGCAGTAAACATGTTCTTACATATTTTATTACGTTTTTTATTGAACTAACATGAATTATTAAATTAATTTCGCGTAGACATTTGTTTTAAGGGAAACATCGATATGTTTTAAGTATAATATTATTCTTTATGTTTAAAAAATATATTTTATTTAAACATGAAATATAGCATACACAATTTGTTACGTACTTACGAAGAGGTTCACATAAATGTGTTAATGAAAAATGAGAATTTTGTTATTTCTGGGTTGCGGTGTTCAGGCGCCATATGAAATTTTTTATACCACTTTGTGCAAGTAATTTTGGTGAGATCGTTTAGTACACATAATTACGTTTCATTTGATATATAATAAGCCCATTTTCTATGTGGTGCCAGCTAACTATTTAACTAAGCGACGTTTTTGAATATTTTCACTACAACAACTTAATGAGTGAAAATAATAATTGTGATATTACCAGTATAATTTCACAGATGAGCTCGGTTAAATATATTGCAAGTAAAAAAAGTCTTGGTAGAATAAAAAGGTTACGTTCTCAAGCAAAGTTGAGTGTCCGTATATAATATATTACTGACTAATTCTGTTATTTTGTATGCATTATATTAATACCTTTCTGTACACTTATTATTGAATTTTTATTTATTTGTTTATCTATTTTTGTATTAAATTAATGTCGATAGAAATACAAACATAATGTGACACTGACATAGTTAGCGTTTAAAATAATCATACTTATCAATTACCTTATTATGTTTTAGGTACGACACACATGTATGATGGAGTGATTGTTCCTCAGTCTGGTAAAGATGCCCTATCAGAAGCGAGAGTGTCAGTTGAAGAGTTTTTTCCTACGTGTGAAGAATTTGTCGCAGATCCAATAAAAGCATACACAAAGGCAACTCAAGTAATAGCCACTTTATATCATGCATATGATCCTCAGATAACAGACTTCAAAGCAACTTACTATCGTTTGGTAAGTTTCACAATTGACTAGTTCTTGTTAGTCTAATCCAGTTTCATATAACACTAAACACACTCCCTCTCCCTCTCTCTCTTGATATAATATTATTATTACAGATGGCAATGATGAATATCGGACATAGTTCCACAATTCCATGTATTGGAATGCATTATTCCTCTTTCCAACCACGTCCCCTTAATGTCGTTTTAAATGTTTATATGTTGAAGTTTCTTGGTCACAGAAGAAAGCGTTGGCAAATTCTATACTATCTATTTTGTACTAGAAACAGCAACATGATAACGTTTGCTTTGTTGACAATCTAGATCCGTTTCATCCGATCTTTACCGCACTTGTTCAAGTTAGTGTGTTAATATCAGTAAAATCTCGGAAAAGTTTGAAAAACACAGTCATATATGACTCACGAAATATATTCTATGTCCTAACACTATGCAACTTATTCAAATTGAACTTAAGCAAAACTAAAGTAAACACTACCTATCCTATAGCACTCAATCAAAACAAAAAGAATCACGCACTATCTACGAAAGAACACACACTTCAAACGTTCTCATACAAGGTACGGGGAAGCCTTTTAATCAGAAAACATTCCGATTATTCTATGGTCTTCAGTTTTACTAGAAATTTAAAAATTAACAGTTAAAGGAGGTGTATTACATTGAGCAAATACAGCTTCTAGACTTTCATTCTATGGTTGAGAAAAACTGCCATTAATAAATAATTAAATTCTTATTAATTTAAGGTTCATTGTAACACGTTTCACTAAAGTAATAGGTACGCGTTATCAAATTCACATTACACAATACAGTATATATAGTGTACACATATCTTGCCAGGCAATGGCGCTTGAAAGCTATGATGATCAATATTTGTCAGCTAATCTTAATCTAAACAATTAAATTATATAATATGAACGATTAGCGTAAAGGAGATGCTACCCCGTTTTCATCTTCTAGAGTAGTGCATTGATTAATACTGTCGTAAATCTTGTCTTGTCGTGCTCTGAATGGTCTGTTCTCTTGGTGCTCTGACTTCTGCCAAATCATTGAGTACTTGAATTGTGACTATCTAGGCTTTTTAGATCACCTGCGCTGAAGACTCAGTGTGATCTATTGGGATCACTCTTTGTCCGTCGTCCGTCCTTCGTCCGTCGTCCGTCCGTCTGTCGTTAACTATTGTTTCAAAGAACATCTATTCTTAGAAACCGTTGGGTCAAATGACCAATTTCACATGGATACTACGGATGTCAATACCTTTTAAAGTTATTAGTGCCCTACCGATCGTAGTCAGGAAGAACTATAGGATTTCACTCCGTCTGTCAGTATGTCACACTTCAATAACTTCAGTTAGGAATGAGATATTGGAATGAAACTTTATGGGTAGGTAGCTGATATGAAAAGAAAGCTTGGTATTGCATTTGGGATCACTGGGGTAAAGTCAATGTAACTGTTACTAAAAATTAAAAGAAGAACTCCGCTCAATACCTTCAGTTAGGAATGAGATATTGCAATGCATTTTATGGGTAGGTTGGTTATATGAAAAGGACGCCTGTGATTGCATTTGGTGTCACTGGGGTCAAGGTCAAGGTCACTGTTACTAAAAATAGAAAACACTGTTTCCGCTCAACAACTTCAGTTAACGCATTAAATTGCTGTTACGTTACATCATGCATTTACATGTTCATGTGTCACTTTATCCAAGGAGAAAATTAATTATCCTCCAAAAAAAAAAAATTATCACACAATGGTCGGTAGGGGACATTGTATTGCATGGCAATACTTCTTCTTGTTCAAATTAGTTCAATGCAACATCCAAAATGGCCGTCATTACCAAAAATGGCCAAAAACTTAAGAAATAGCAGGACAGATTTCGAAAGGTTTCTTTTAAAATTATTGCCAACTCCTGGACTATCAAGTTTGTTCAAATGAAGTCCATGGAGTTAAAATGGCCGTGTCCCGGGGTCCCACATTCGTATAGGGAGATACTGTATGTTTTTCGTAGACTTATATAGGAAATGAGCTTAAAAATCCTCGTCTGACAGATTTCGATTTTTTTCTTTTAAAATGATTGCCAACGCCTAAGTTTGTTCAAATGAAGTCTCCGGAGTTAAAAAAATGGCCACAGGCTCACATGTTTTACATAGACTTGTAGTCTCGTCTTATTGCCTACTGACCGTTCCAAGTCGGTAAGCCTGTCTTCACCACCCTTTCTGCTGTTTTTTGTCTCTTTCATTGTATTTTCAAGTCCTTGTTTGCAGTACAGTGCGGACCTACGATGCCATTGCGTTCGGACGTTGTGGTTTCTATAGGACCCTATATCACATTTTTGGTATATTATGCTATAACTCATTCAACCAGAACACAACGATGATAGGCGCAACTAGGCTTGGTACTCATCATCCCTGCCATGATCGTTCTTGTCGTGCCCTTAATGGTTTATTATTTTTTTGCTCTGGCTTCTGCCAAGTCATTGAGTACCTTCATGGTGGCTTTCTAGGCAATTGTTTGTTTGTGTTATATTAACATGAACATATTTGTGTTTTATTTATTTTGCCTATTGATGTTGCCTTGTTGGTTAGAGATTTAATCATGTCGGGGATTTCTTTATTTAATGGGATGACAGTAGGGTAAGTGTGAGGTTTAGTGCACCCTAGAACCGGTTTAAAACCCAGTGGCCTACTTTGCCACTGACCGTTCCAAGGCGGTAGCCCTATTGTCAACCCTTTTGTGTTTGTGATGTCGTTTGAATTTGTTATTAATTTTGCCTTTTCGTTTGTCTGTTTGCGTGTTTGTTTTTGTGTTTGACCGTTCCAAGGCGGTAGCCCTATTGTCAAACCTTTTGTGTTTGTGATGTCGTTTGCATTTTTTATTACTTTTGCCTTTTCGTTTGTCTGTTTGCGTGTTTGTGTTTTGTGGTTGACTGTCGTCCTTGAATGCTGCTTTCCCTGCCCGATATTTTCAGCCTTCTTGGGAAGTAATTAAACAAAACTTTAAAAAACATCTTCTCTGAAACTGCAAGAGCCACAGTTTTAATATATTACATTTACTATACGCTTTTGTCCCTCTACCAGTAAATATAAAAAAGATCGGACAGGGAAATAGCATTCAAGGAGGACAGTCAACCACAAAACACAGAAACAAACACGCAAACAGACAAACAAGAAGGCAAAAATAAGAATAATTGCAAACGACATCACAAACACAAAAGGGTTGACAATAGGGCTACCGATTTGGAACGATCAGTGGCAATGTAGGCCACTGGAGGGGGTTTAACCCGGTTCTAGGGTGCACCAAACCTCACACTTACCCTACTGTCATCCCATTAAAACAGGACAGTGTAAATAAAGAAATCCCCGCCATGATCTAATCTCTAACCAACAAGGCAATATATATGTATTTTGGGGGCTCTGGCTCAAAAGTTTTTTTCACATGCTTCGGGATATAAAATGTTGGTTGATACTTACTCAAGATTGATTTTTTTTTATTTCTTGTACATACTTGTTTTTCAGATTTAAAAAAATCAAACTTGAGTAAGTATCTACCCCAAAATACATAGATAATAAATAAATCACCATGATGATTTACTTGATTTATTAAAACTTTTTTAAAATAGGGGTAGTGAAGATTGCAAGTTTAATTTTTTTATAGTTATCAAAATTACACCTAAATTAACAATTTTCCGACCTTGACTACAAAGGTGGTGGATCGTACTCATACACATTACTAAAACAATTTATCACACACTTTTTAGACTTTTTTGTAAGGTTGCCATTGCTTCCTTTCTTCCCTGCGCTACTAGTTCCTTTTTTTAAACTTCACTAATTTCAAGTTTCTTTTGTTTGATATCCTGTTTCAAATTATAGTATCTTTCCAGTTCAACCAAAACCATCTTAAACTCTTGCTTAGATAGTTGTGCATCACGCAACGCTTTTGATATTAACTGCTTTATACTATTTAACTTAGCCTCCGCCAAAGTTTTTATTTCATGATGTTTTCGAGCTTTTGCATTAAGCTTGCGTCTGATAAAATTAATACAAACACATGTAGCTCCACATACTATTGCTGCTATTTCCAAAGGTAACACAATTGGAACAACAAATCCAATCCCAGCCATAATAACACCTGCAGATATTAAGGTAGTGTCAATTCCATCTGTAATAGTAATACCACGTTTATATTTTTTATAAAGTGACTGACGTATATCTCGTTCTTTAATTAACTTTTTTTCAATTTCTGAAATCTTTTGTAATCTATAATTTTGTCCGTCTTCTACTGGCAACTCAGGATATATACTTGGTGCTGTCGGTTGCTTCATTTTTTTATTTATGGTTCGTTATTTCGATTTCATGCCTATTACCAAGTCAGAAGAATATTATTTGAGATGAGTGTAGCAATGCCGCAATACTCAAATTGGAATGCGTTTAATAACACATATAACCGAAACGCATACGAGAGAATATGCAAGGAGTTTAACGTTGACTTAAATTCGGACTGGAGACAGAAACAAAGCTATAACGATGGGCTAGGAACAATTTATAATTACTGGACAAATATTGGTTATCATCCTTTGATAAATACTGTATACGTCAACAAAACGATGAGTTTCACAGTCTATGAGAGTGATAAAACATATCATATTGATTACATTGCACAAGGATCTGAGGCTGACAACAGCTGGTCTACTTTTATACTAGATAGTTCATCTGGTTTCACAAGAGCTGGAGTAGAACGCATCAATGACAGCATAAGAACATACTGCTGGGCAATCCTTGGCTTACAATCATAATTAAGAACAGATATACTTGGAACTGGAACGGCATTTGATGCACAGAAACAATTTTTAGCAAATGTAGAGGACGCAATAAATAGCCCCATCGACTTGCCCAGTCAAATTTCAAGATATGAAAACACCCTAAAATATGCAAGAAGTAAAGTAAATTTCGTCTATGGAAGTGGATTGTACATGTCTCCGAGTGACATGGAATTAAGAATCGGAACAATACAAGACTACAATAATGAAATTGTAATAGCAACCGATGCACAAGCATTAGGATTGAATAATGATGTAAATGTTAAACCAGTGCCACCAATAATTATTCAACCTTTTCAAGGCACTACAACAAAGAAATTTTTACCGGAACATTCTGACTTTGATAAATCAATACATAAAACTTTGGAACATAACCCACCAGAAATACAAAAAATAGCGAATGAACACAAAGAAAACAAAACAACTATAATTGTTGGTACTATAGAAATAGGTCTTGCTGCATTACTTATCTACGAGATTTACTAAACCACTCTTTGCCTGCCACATAAAACAACCCGGAAACAAACATAAGCAAAGCCCATAGATTGTTACCAAGCCAATTAATAACATTACCTGTTGCAGATAAAAGCCATGATACTATTGCACCAATAACTCCTGGAAGTGCTGCAGCAGCTTTACCAGCTAGGTTTGCAAGAAGTTTACCAAGATTAAGTAGTTGTTTTTTATCCAGTCCTTGAAACTTGATGGATCAGGCTTTGGAGTTGGAGTTGGAGCAGCACTTGATGTAGGAATAATGGCCTCAACTAGTACCCCAATAATCATACCAAAGGCAGTCAAAATACTAACAATAGTATTTTATTTTCTCACCCAATGCTGTGTCTTCTTTTAACACCTTATTTATAGTTTCTTTTATCCTGTTTATTTCACTGCGTAATGCTTCTTTGTTTTCACTTGCCTCATCAAGTCGTGCACTTTTTTCATCTTTTAAGTTTTTTATTCTGTCACGTATGCGCTCTGTTGAAACTCATCCTCCTGCCCGGGGGTGCTAACCTGTTCTAATTTTTGTTTTTCTTTTGTTATATCTTTATCAAGCTCAGTGAGCGTTGAGAGATTATTAGTAAGTTCTCTACGGAAGCTTTGTAATCTCTTATCTAAACCTCGTATCTCTCGCAGTGTTAGATTTTCCGGTTGAACAGCAGTTTTAGGATGAGTTTCATCTATTATAATACTCAAATCACTCTCTGCGGAATCTACGGCATCTAACGCATGTTGCAGATCTTCAGTTGTTGAAAAAGTTTGCATTGGTATATCTTCTCCTGCTTTTGTGAGGGTATCTTTTGTTTTTACCAAGGTTGCAAATTCTGTCCTACCCCGAGCAATTCTTTCACGTGGAACTAATAAATCATAATTTTTTAAAGTATTTCTGATAAAGTCAATACCATATTTTTTAACTAAAGTGTCCAGCAAATAAAACTTGATTGGTTCTTCTGGGTTATTTCCCCTGTAATAGGTAAGTGGAACATCATCATCTGTCCCCAACTGAACTGCATATAACATTGTTCTACCGATTTTGTCCTCAGCCACTCTGAAATCATTTTTATAATCAATTCCGCTGATCTCAGCATTAACTTCAGTAAAAAATTGATCTACTAACAACTTTTTTTGTGTGAGTTGTTCTTTTGTTTTATCTTCCCCTTGAAGATGATTAATATGGTTATTTTCATTTACAATTTGTCTCTGGAGTTCTGAGTCAGGTTCTATAAATTCTGATTCGTCATCAAGTAATTCACTTATCCAGACATCGGCTTCTTCATCTGGATCGAACGTAGGATTTTCATTTCCATTGTTTATTTTATTTAATTTTAAAAAATGTATTTAAAAAATAAAAACAATGTCAGCTTACGGAAACAAACTCAACCCTTATAGAAAACTAAGAGAACCTCATGGTGCCAAGGGCATCCGCACAAGTGTAGTAATAACTAATAATCCATCAACAATAGACCAAAACCAGCAACTGCTTGTGAGATTTCCCAATCTAAGTACTAATGATGTAATAGTTCCTTATACTGCTCGTCTTGCCTTTGAAATAGAACTTAAAAGCAGAACAGACGTCAACGCTACACTATACCAGAATCTGGGTAGAACAATTGTGAAAAAAATGACAATAAGAATAAGTGGCAACGAAGTCATGTCAATAGATGACAGTGATATATATCATTGTTATGTAGATTTATGGAAAAGCCCTACTGAACGAGTAAAAATAGCTTACCAAGGTATTGGTAAAGCAAACATGTTAAAACATAGAGTTGGTGCGGGAGATGCTTCCCCAGACACCGAAGATGAAGCTATAGCAGCAGCTTATGGAAATATATTTTGTATTCCACTGGACTTTGAAATGTTAGAAAGTCATATGCCATTTTATCAAGCGGGGCTTGGTGATAGGTTAGAATATAAATTAACGTTTAACGATTATAACAAAGTTATCAAAAGCAGTGATGCTAATGCATATTATGTAATAAAAAATATCTGCTTGGAATTTGATATGGTTAGTGATGTTGAATTAGCCAGCAAATCAATGGTAAGATAGTATTTATGTATGATCGTATCTTGCGACATAGAAAAATAATAGCAAACAAATCTGAAACCCTTTGGAATATCAACATTAATGTACCAGCACAGAGCATGAAAGGTATTTTAATGCTGTTTGAAGACCCAGAAAGAACAAACACGGAATCCTTTTACAACCCAAAGATTGAAAAGGTTGAAATGACAATAGAGGGCGTGCCAAATCAGTTGTATAGTCAGGGCATGAAGGCATATCAACATTGGGATGAAATCAACAAATATTTGGCCTTGACATCAAAAAGAAACAAAGAGACAGAAAAAGTAGCGAGGGACTTAAACTTTACCAATGTTTCTCTTGAGACCTATCTAACAAAATCATATGCTTTGTGGCTTGACCTTAGAACATGTGATGACAATTTATTATATGGCAGTGGAAGAAGAATAGAAAACGGCAGTGAAGGCATAACGATACTAATGAATAAAAAAGCAGATGCAGATCAACATTTAAATATTTATCTATATATAATACAAGATGCGCAAATCAATTTCGAAGATGGAAGATTCAAAGAATCACGATACTAGTTTGCAACAAAAATATCCTAAATATCCACACAGTGCCATTATCTGCGGTCAGAAAGGCTGCGGCAAAACAGAGTTTGTTCTTGACATACTTGAACAAGAGTATGTTGGAGTTTTTGAACATATAATTATATTGTGTCCAACCATAGAGTGGAACGAGGCTTATAAAAATAGATCCTGGATAGGAGATGTAAAACACCCAAAAGATAAAAAAATAACAATTGTCAATCCCAAGAGCAACGGTAAAGAAATGCTACAAGAACTGTTGCGTTTATTTTTCAAACAATATGCTGGCAAGTCTACATTATACATCATTGATGATTGCTCCCCTGCAAAAGAATTAACAAAGAAAAAAGATATGTTGACAGAGTTGGCATTCTCTGGTCGTCACGCCAACCAATCAGTGTGGGTCATTTCGCAGAGATATAATTCTGTATTGAAAGATTTAAGGGAGCAAGCAAAATGGTTGTGTATGTTTTACACTAAAGACAGAGATAGTTATGAAAATTGTTTGAGAGAGAATGATGTTATTCCGACGCTGGAGGAGAGAACCAGAATAAGAAAAGCTTTAGCAAACACTAAATATTCCAAGTTAATTTTGAGGACTGACCAACCAACTGGATATTGGGTTGAATAATTGCTTTTTTCTAACTGTTGCTAATAGTAATACTAACAGCAAAGTAGCAATACTGGCATGAAAATATAATGAAAAAATCGAAAAATATAGTAATGCTTATAACATTGTTCATAGTAAATTAGTAATGTTAATAGCAATGCTTGCAGCAAATTAATAATGTTAATAAAAAAATAGCAATGTTAATAACAATGCTATTAACAATACTAACAATTACTAGTTGCATGAATATCGCAGCTGGTTGTTTTGTGTTTTATATTTATTTCAAGATAAAAAATAAGATTACTAATATAAAAATGAATGCGGAAGAACTATTACAAGATATATCGGAAGGTTTTACGGAAGGTGATGAATCAAAGCAACAAGAAACGAAAAAAGAAAGATTATGATGGGAGTATCAAAATATTTTAATGTAACCAATCCACCAAAACTGACAGAAGATTTGGAGGAAGACCCATTTATTAATCATGCTTTGACAAGTGCTTGTTGTGAGTTGTATTACAGGTATGGGATGTGCTTAGCACCATTTACAGCAATACTGACAACTGTTAGACATATTGATTTTAATAAAAATAAAAATATAGATAATATAAATGATGGAAAACCAAGAGAGTGAAGAAGTAAAAATCCAAAAAGAATAGAAGCTGGAAAAAAAGGAGCAGCGGCAAAAAAGGCAAGAAAGGCAAAGCGTTTGGTAGAGCAAGATGCAAATCAAGATGCTGCAAAGCAAAATGAAATAACAAAAATAACATTAGATGAAGAGGAACCAGAAATCAAAATAAACGTATACAAAAATTATATTCCACCGTGTCTGGTTTTATTAGTAGGCATTGCTTGGTTGGGTTTTATATTTATAACAAGAAATCTGCTACGCAACCTGTGCAACCTGTGGCTGTTCGTGTTGCACCAAAAGACCCGTTTGATTGTTTTTAATAATTTATTTAAAAAAATAATATAAAAAATAATATAAAAATATGGCAACAAGTATTGGCGGAAAACAAATTGTAAATATGATGTATCACGCTGGAGTGGAAACACTTTTAACTATTGGATAGTCTAAGATTGGCAGAAAACTACTAAGAAACCCAGCCCCTAAAGTGGATTTTAATATGGTAGATGTTGGGATGCTGTCTGTGGATATAATGTTAGCAATAGCTACAAAGGATATGTTGATTAAGCAAGGTATTATTCATGCGGATATTATGAAATAATTTAAAAAATATATATAAAAAAAAATGGCAAGTGCAGTAGCAATGATGATAGGTGGCGCATTAACAAATGCATTGGCATTTAGCGGTTCAAATTATTTCTTTTCAAAAATTGGAAGTCATTCAGATGAGGAAAGACAAAGGCACGACAAAGCCGTGGAACAATTGGAAGCAGCACAAGCGGAGTGGAATAAAAAAAGAACAGAGAGATTAGATTTTATTAATAAGCAACTGCAAAAAGAGCATCATGCAGAGCAGACTTTTGATGATGTGGATCAGGCTATGAAACAGTATTATTATACAACTGGCAAACATTTGCTTTTGGAACCGGAGCCCAAGCTGAGTGATTTTTATACACCATCTGCGGATCAACAGAATAGAGAAATTACGTTTATTGTGGTGGGCATGGCTGCAACTGGATTTGTGGCGTACAAATTGAGTTCATAAAAAAAAAGTTTAAAACTACAATTACTTTGGATTTGGAATGACTAAGTATGTTTACTTTGAAAAGACTAAGTCATATGCATGATACCTATTTGTTTTGTTGTTCTTACATGGTTTCAATCCAAGTGGTCGCATATAATATGGTGGTTTAGCACTCTTCTCTAATTTATCTTTGAGATGACCAGGCGCCCATACTTCACCATTGTCTAATAATGTCAATACCATGGATGGACCATATTCAGTATCCACTATTTTCGTATCTGTAATAGTATATATTTTATTTATTTCCAAGTCTGTCCATTTCTTTGTGCTATATTGATTTTGCTTTTGCTCATCGAGCAGTTCATCGAATCGTGCAGTTGTGATATCCATTTTTTTCTTTTATAGTTATATACATTTTAATCTTTAGTAGATAAAAATGGAAAAGATTTATTACAGCCCAAAAGGATTTTGGAGAGGTTACTCAGCTGTTAAAAAATTAGCAAAAGAGGCTGGTGTCAGTGAAAAACAGGCATTATAATTGCTAAAAAAACAAGCCGTGTGGCAGATTTATTTACCCGCACCAAAGAAAATAATTATACCCTGGTTTGATGTTTCTGCTAAGAATGGAGTGCATCAAGCTGATTTGTTATTTCTGCCGCATGATACTTTTGGCTTTGGCCGTGGACGCAAGACTTATAAATATGCGTTGACTGTGGTTGATATTGCAAGTAGATACAAAGAAGCAGGGCCACTGACTTCCAAAGATAGCACAGAAGTTGCCAAAGCATTTGAGAAAATATACAGTCGGCATTTGAAATATCCAAAATTATTACAAGTATATCCAGGCAGAGAATTCATGGGTGCAGTATCGCAGTTGATGGCAAAACATAAAGTAAATATCAGACGAGGCAGAACAGAAATACATAGAGACCAAGCCATAGTAGAAAGTATGCTAAGGAAATAGATTCACAAAAACGCAATAGAGAGTGGGTAAAGAGATTACCAGAAGTTGTCAAAGCCATAAATGTGGAGACAAAAAAGCCCCCTCCTGTTGAAACAAAAATATTAAAAGGTGATCCTATCTGTATGAATGCAAGTGTAAGATATTTATATCAACCCGGGGAACAAGAAGGTGGAAGACGCAGAGCAACTGATCCAATGTGGAGTGTAGATATTCACAAGATTAAAAGTTATATGGTGACGCAAGGCATAAGAGTATATTATTTAAAATTACCAGCGCCTCAAAGAGGATTAGTCAAGGAAGAACTACTTATTGTTTCTGCTGATACCCATATTCATAAGTTTTTATAATATCCATATGCATCAGTTTTTATTCCATCGTCTCGTATATATCTTTTTGAGTAAAATGGTGATAATGTAACTTTGTTTACTGTTATGCCGTATATTTGATGTTTTATCGAACGTAGCATATTCATTTCATGGGTGTATTTTTTCTTGTTAAACAATGCATCCTTGTAGTTCTCAAAGTTGATATGTTTTTTGATTACATATTTTTTACTCCCTTTGCTTTCTTAATAATCTGCTCATCCGCTCTCAAAATAGAATATAGCTTGGGTCTTAATCCAATATACTCAACTATAGGAACACCAGCACATTCATCTTTCATTTTACTTAATACTTTTTTGTTTGTATCATCGTTCATTGGATGGTTTTGCGGATAATCACTTAGATCATACTCATCTTTCATTTCAGCCATGTCTTTGTATGCATCATCTGTTTTGATGTCTACCAGTAGGCTGGCAGTGTCTGTGTATAATAAAGTACAGTCATTTACGTACCTTTTCTTTAGGGTATTATAGTACCAGTCATACATCATGTACTTTGATAAATCCAATACTGCCATCCCAACATAGATTGGTTTGTTTAATGTTAATTTTGTTTTGTTTACATGTATTGCTGACAATTCATCTGAAAATTTTATACGCCTGTTAAATTTGGGTTTGGCTAGTATTTTTCTTATCTTTTCATTTTCAGAGCCGTCAGTTCTGACTAGTTTTATATCAGTCCGCTTGCGTAAATTTTCCATTGTTTTGCCAAACACAGAGTTGTTCATAAGTTTGTAAAAATCTTTTTTCAAATTGTGATTTAGCTTTTTTCCTAAGTTCTGTGTTTAGGTTTATGTATGATGCAATCCATGGTTTTTCATTAAATTCTAATACTCTGTGTATTTTCATGCCTAAAGATAAATACAGTTGCAGGTTTTTGTAATGTATCACATATTTTTCTTTGTCCATAAGATTGGGGACTAGTTGTTCTGTATTTATCATGTTATTATTTTCCAGTAAACCTATCTGGTATTCAGACAACCATTCTTTTTTCACTGCTAATCTTTCCGGTGCAAGTGGATAGTCATTATGAGATTCATAGTGTTCTTTAGGATATTCCAAATCAACTTCTAGGATATATCCTTTTCCTTTTTTTGGCTCTGGCAAGGTTTCTAATTTCACCCACTTAAAGCCAGAATATGGAAGTAGCTGACTCATTGCCCACCCATAAAGATTATTTGCATCATAATACATTAAAAAGTTGTTTTCCTCGTTAGGGTTATAATCAGCTACGTGTGGATTGTTTGCTTTTGCATATCGTTTTGATACCATACTAGTTCCACCACGCATACCTTTTTCTACAAACAAGTGCATGTCAATGTCTGTCAAAAGTTCTAAATCTATTTTAGAATGTTTAAGTAAAGCATCCCAAGATAATCCAGGTGCTGTGTAGTAAAGCAAGGGATCGAGTTTATATGCATCCATGCATGTTTTTCTTAAAGTTTGAAATACATCTGCTAACAAAGTTACATCCGTTTTTAGATATAAATCATGATAGTCTCCAAGAGTTTTGCAATTTAACTCTTTCCATACTTTTTGGGCATGCTCGTAATCTTCGGGACTTATACTTTCATCTGAGAGACTACTGTAAAACTTTTCTATAGGTGGTAATTGCGTTTCCTCAAATCTTGCCACACTGTCCATATATTCGTATGGATAAACAACTTTTCGCAGAAGTAAATTTGTTTGTTCCCCAAACTGATTTTTAGTAATTTTGAAATCCGATTTGTCTGATGCATCAACCAATCTTTCCAGAGACGAAGCCATAAACTGAAAGCTATCCAAGAATCTAAGTTGCCCGGCACTAAATGAAATATACTTTTCAGCGTTGTTTGGGATGCATGTAATATTACCTGTCATTTTATGTATTTTTTGCATAATGTGATGACTATCATACCCTTTGAGGTTATGAAATATAACAGGGATGATTGTTTTATTTGGTTTTATTTTCAGTTTTAGGTTGCAGTTTTTATGTGCTGCACCTCTGAATTCTCCTGTAAAATGACAGTGGTCTCTTACTTTACAGTTTTTACCAGATTTTCTGCCTATTTCATTCTCGCATATCCAACAGTGTGTTACTTTTTCATAATCTGCTTCATTTTTTTGAGTCATTATTAATGGCTTTGGGTGAGCAAACATTTTATTAATGTTGCTCTTCTCACGTTCCAAGTGATTTAAAAACTTTTCAACAGCATCTTCACCTCTGTAAATAACAGGTTCTTCAGCTTTGCCATCATATCTGACAACCTGGTATCCAAACCCGCAAGCTTCGTGTACATTTTGAATTTCAGATTTCTTTCCAAATTTGATTGATTGCGGTTGATTATACTCTCAAAATCAGCATATATTGCATAAGGCACAGGCATCTGATTTTGATGATTTTTAAATTTTATGTGATTTTTACCTTCTTTCGGCATTTCTATTCTGCAAGCATTTGTGTTGATACCCTCACAGTCTTCTTTGTGTTTTGCAAGTAGTCCTTTTCCAGAATAGCCGTGAAGGCAACGATCGCAGAAGTAAGTTTGACCTTTATGTTTGTTTTGGTCATAGAGTAGTCTATTCAGATTTTTAATCCAGCAATAGTGATTTTTTGTTATTTTTGCTGGTTTGTCGGAATAATTATCAGGGTCATAGTTGTCATCTATGATTCCTTCTTCATTATTTGGATCATCTTCATTTTCTGATTCTTTTTCATTTTCAACCTCAATATCTTCAGATATGAAGAGCAGATTAATTCGCTCGATATCTTTTGGTTGTTCTGATGTGTAATATGGGAAAATAGTTACCTTTTTATTTTTTCCTCTTATGATATATCCATAAACGTTGATAGCAAGGTTGTTTTGTTTTTCTACTTTGGAAATTTGAGAAATTGGAGTGGGAAAGTCAATGCCCCTTTTCTTTAAGAACTCTATACTAGGATACTTTGATAATCTATCAGAATTCTTTTTAGCTGGATTTAAAGCTGAATTTATTGCATGAAACAAACACTGATCATCGTCGTTTTTTACATTGATAATTGCTTTCTTATCAGCTACTCTTTAGGCAAAGGAATATATGAAAAACCTTTTAATGGTTCATACTTTGCAATATTTAAATAAAACTTAACACAGTGATCCATCTCCAATCCTGAACCTCCATTTATATGTCTTTCAAGACCCTCTTGTATCTTTGCAGATGCTTCATCGTAAAACTCATTTATTTTTTCAAAGTTTAAAATTACCTTTTGCTCACTATATAAAACTGCCGTTTGGACGTGTTTTTTGGTAGCACCATCGTCTTTATTTAAATCTATAGTAAGACCGAATTGAAAGTATAATCCTTGTTTTATTTTTGCAAACTCTGCTATCTCTTTATGTATTTGTTTTGTGATAATGGATTTCCCATCATGAAATAGTTTTAAAGGGTCTTTGTATTCCTCGACAGGCGCCTCGTATGCTTTGAAAAAAACACATTTTGGTTTGTCAATTAGTTTTATTTCTGGAAAACTTTCTTTAGATTTTCTATCATTAAACTCTTTCAGTTTATTTATAACATTTTCTTGTAATTTAGCATATTTCTGCTTTTGTTTATTTATAATATTTTCTTGTATTTTATCATATTTCTGCTTTTCTCGTTTACGTTGTTTTTTAGCACGTCGTCTTTTGAGTAAATTTTCTAATGTTTGAGATTTAACCTCTGGAGTTTCCTTTGGAACTTCCTTTAGAGTTTCACGGGGTTTGATTGTAGTACGAGGGGTTGGGATTGGTTTTACAACTCGTGGTTCTGGGATTGGTTTTACAACTCGTGGAGCTGGGATTGTTTTTCTTTTCTCCTTGTTTTTTAGACTTTTCAATGTCTCGGGTGGTTGAAAAGCCATCAGACTATGTTCTAGTGTTTCTTTGCTTATCACTCCTGTATCAAACAGGCGTATTCAATTTCTTATAGTCTCTTCATTTTTTACCATTTCCTTTATTTGTTATATATTTAAAAAAAAAAAATTTAATATAAAAATAATTATATACAAAATAGACAATGGAAATAAATGTTTGTAAATTTCTTAAAATTGGATCACATAATCCATATACAAATAAGCCTACACAAGATTCTAATTATTGCAGTTTGCATAAATATAGATTAAAAACAAGTCATGCATTACCGTGTCTAATATGTAAAAAAGGCACTTATGCAAAATATCAATTGTGTGTTGGTTGCGGCGCAGTTTCAATTAGAAAAAAGAACGATTATTGGAGGTTAAAGACGTACAACGCTGAGTGTCTCCGATTTAGACGTATTAAGGTTTAAATTATATTTTGATAACTAACTTGCAATCTTCACTACCCCTATTTTAAAAAAAGTTTTAATAAATCAAGTAAATCACCATGGTGATTTATTATCTATGTATTTTGGGGTAGAAACTTACTCAAGTTTGATTTTTTAAAATCTGAAAAACAAGTATGTACAAGAAATTAAAAAAAATCAAACTTGAGTAAGTATCTACCATTTCATATCCCGAAGCATGTGAAAAAAAATGTTGAGCCAGAACCCCCAAAATACATATATATAGGCAGCATCAATAGGCAATATAAGTAAAACACAAATATGTTCATGTAAATATAATACAAACAAACAATTGCCTAGAAAGCCACAATGAAGGTACTCAATGACTTGGCAGAAGCCAGAGCAACAAAATAATAAACCATTAAGGGCACGACAAGACAGATCATGGCAGGGATGATGAGTACCAAGCCTAGTTGCGCCTATCATCGTTGTGTTCTGGTTGAATGAGTTATAGCATAATATACCAAAAAGGTGATATAGGGTCCTATAGAAACCACAACGTCCGAACGCAATGGCATCGTAAGTCCGCACTGTACTGCAAACAAGGACTTGAAAATACAATGAAAGAAAAACAACAGAAAGGGAGGTGAAGACAGGCTTACCGACTTGGAACGGTCAGTAGGCAATAAGGCCTACTGGTTAGCTTGAATTGATTTTATATGCGCACAATCATCGCTATTATCCTGTCTTCAGTGCCCAAATAGACAAGACAGTGTAAACAAAACTACATCAAAAGGAATTATCTCACAATAAAGTCCACATCCAGAGAAAATCCAGAATCGTACTGAACAACCATAGTAGTTGCAGCTAATGAGAAAACCAATATAGGGTACGACCAGAAAACTCGAGGGATATAAGCTCATGCACCCACCTCCCTTAGTAGGGGTTTCAGTAGGTACAATCATAGAGTCCCAAGAGGTAGTCCAGTCATCGCACAAGTGAAAAGTGAAGCGTAATGACTGACTGTAGAGGGGTCAATCACTAAACATGCACTGTAAAATCAAAGGGTTATATCCTTTTCTGACGAACTTCCTGATTAAATGTGTAAAGCGGTCAGGAAACCCTCAGACCCCTTTAACTTTCGAAGTCTCCATAAAATGAGGGTTGTTTTAAGATTGGTGTTGTACTTTTCCAGCAGGCCCTCGGCGGTAGAATTTAGAGACAGATCTACGTAGTTTGTGATAACGAAAACCCTGCTGAAGAAGTTTACTTGTGATAACTTGATTTCGATCATTGAGGTCTATAACATCATTACACGCTCTAGCAAATTGAATGAGCTGGGAGATATACACCCCGTATGAGGTAGCACGAGGTACATCTCCATCGATGTGTGGATAGTTAACGATGTTAAAATTGAAATCATCTCTCTTATCATGGATTTTAGTATAAAAACAATCATTTGAGATCGAGAGATGAAGACCGAGAAATGCTGCTACTGTATCCGAACTGTTGGCTTTATTCAACGTGAGCTCTGTTGGATAAATGTTAGTAACCATATGAGCAAAGAACGGATTATCAATGTTGAGTATGTCATCAAGATACCGAGAAGTATTATTAAATGCATAAATAATTTCACCCTGGATAGCAGGTGACAAACTCAACATAAAATCTCTTACATAGCAGTACATAAACAAATCTGCAACAAGTGGCGCACAGTTAGTACCCATAGAAATGCCAACAACCTGGCGGTAAATAGTTTTACTGTATCTTATAAAGATGTTATCCAGAAGAAAAGATAAGGCTCTACAAACATCAGTACAAGTCCACAAATTATACTTAGCAATGACAGCGAAAGCCCTGACATTATTACTAGCTAGAAAAGTTGTACCGTCTCTAGCAAATGTCTTCTGAATAAGCTGTCTTTGATAAGATTTTGTGGTAGTGTAGTATACAGTGTAGAAAAGTCGTAGGTGCTTAGAGAAGAGGCATGCAAATGCTCACACCGTAGTTTGTCAAGAACTTCTCCAGAGTTATTGATAGACCAAAACAGATTGATTCTTGAGTTCTCTAAGGCCTTTCCGCAATATTTTACAATATCTTCTTTAATCGCGAAGAGTCAGGAAGTAAATAGTTTTGATATATTGGTCGTGGTACATGAACTAGAAATAGCGATAAAACGTGCTTTGTAAGGAATTTTGTGAAGTTTATCCAGTGGATTGCAATGAAACTTGGCAGGAAATGATCAGTACTAAAAGAAATATAAAAAGATCGGACAGGGAAAGTAGCATTCAAGGAGGACAGTAAACCACAAAACACAGAAACAAACACGCAAACAGACAAACCAAGATTAGTTGCTCACGGTGTTGTCGTGTTTCCCATCAAATACTCCATATAGCCAGAGCGATACAGGCCCTCTTTGGCATCTTGTTTAAAAAAAAGGTCAAGCAGTTGTTTCTCGGTATGTCTGGTTATTATAGAAAAAGCTGTCATGGCTTTTCAGTCATTGCTGACCCTTTGACAAATTAATTGAGTAAAAGAAAGAAATTTGTTTCGACTGAAAAATGCCTACAGTCATTTGACAAATTAAAAGCCATACTGATGAGTTCACCAGTACTTTTTCTAGGGTGTTGTAGGTATTTAGTACGTCTATGATTATGCTGTATTGACTGTAAGGATATGTATGGATTACTTTTTATTTTATTTATTTATTTTTTGGAAAAAAAATGATGTAGAAAAACGGAAACAAAACATTTTTTAGAACTTAAATATATGCAGCAAAAAAGGAAGACAGATGTAAAGAAAAAGGTGGAGAGGTCAACAATAGTGTTTTACTATGTCTATTGTTGTTGTGTCGTGCATTTTTGAGTATTTCATTGAAGTTTAGTTAAATCAAATAAGTCTGTATCTACAGGCCTATTTTACCAGTATCTATAGGCCTATTTTACCAATGTTTATATATCGACTCTACATGGCTTCAAATCGTGCAATTTTTAAATTTGTATTTGCTATCCACTTTTCTACTTTGTATAAAGATATATGTTTTCTAAAAATATTGAACAATGGATTTGTTTTTGCATTTTGTGTTGATAAATGAAAAAATTGTAGTATTTTACCCAAAAAGATATCAAATTCGTTGTTTCCAAATAGAATATCATTTTCAGACCAAAAATGGAATGTTGTATTAATTTTGAATCCAGAGTTACCTGGGCTCATGTCCAAAGGTCCATTATCATACTCTTTTTTATAGCACAGTGACGTTGCTTGTGCAGTGTGGCGACAGTAAAACGTCGCCCCGCGCTTGCAATCAGTACGGGTATTCATTCGATCTTTGGAGATCGCTGAGCCCGACACTTATATTTAATTATCGGCGGTACTTTTTCATTTTGTTTTTGTTTTCTTACTTAATTTTCGATTCAGTGGTTCCACTACTCCGGCCGATTAAAGGCTCTGTGTATTGTTTAACCACTTATAGGATATGTTGTCTGTTTTTTAATTTAGTCTTTTGACTGTTACTTGTGATATGCAGGCTTCATAACCGCTGCTCCCAACTAAATTCCCTTATGTTTATTTCGCTCTTCGGGGCATATATTTTTATTAGATACTGGGACCATACGCCGTACGACATGGGGGAGATTAATCTGCATGTCCACCGCCGTATGCATGCCATCTTCGGGATGGTTAACATTTTGTACTATTGATTTTATTAATATTGAGTTCTGCTCAACCCGGGGCTAGACCGAGACTGCATTATTTCGTATGTGTCGTTTTCTTTTTTGATAGTCTTTTTATAGTATTTAACATTTCCGAATAACTAATAGGACATGCTATATATTATTTTATATTTTCACTTTATTTTGGTATGTTAAAGTCTCTAAGTAAAACATTTAAATCTATATATATTATGTATTTCTCTTCATATAGTGTTTTAAAAAGTTTTTTTGTTTCCATCAACATTTCTCCCTGTGTTTTTAAGGTATTTTCTGATTTTGATAATAAAGAATTTATAAATTTTAAGACAGTATTACTATTTTCCAAATTGCAAAAATAACTAGAAATCGTTTCTCCTTCATTTATCCATCTTGCTTTAAATCGCACAAAAAAACTTCAAATGCTTTTTTACGGAGTTCAAATATTTCCTTTTTATCTGCTCAAGTAAAGTGTTGTTGATGTTTTTTTCAAGTATGTTTATTTCTTTGAAAACACATTCTTCCTTACTTTTATTCATTTTCTTTTTATATGAAGTGTATGCTATTGTGTTACCTCTAATTGCTAACAGTAACATCTCAAAGAATACTTTTAGATTTTGTATTGCGATTTCGTTAATAGCCACGTTAGTGTCTTACATATCTGCAGCATATTGTCTTTTAACATCATCTATTATCAATTTTATTTCTTCAACATAGTTTATGTCTTTTAATCATGTTAATAGAGAGTTATTAAATTTCCAGTATGACTTGCCTTTTATAATTTTTCCAAATTCAAATTGTATATAAATCATAGAAAAATGAGAACGGTAACCTGGGAGTATTGTTGCATCATCTAAGTCAGTATATAAATGTATTTATCAGTTTACTATAGTCAAAATATCGCTCACTTACGTGATCCGCCTATTGTACGCATGCATAATCCGTGACTTATCTTACAATGCAATGTTGTGCATTGTTTGTTTTTAAACTTTTTTTTAAACCACTTTCTCCTTAATTATTTCTTCATATTTTTACTCCATTTCACCTCTGGAACTATTATCCATCACATATCTCTAAACACTTTTTTAAAAATTGTATCCAGTTTTTCGAGTAATTTGGAGAGATCACATTACTATAGCTTTTGCCTACGACCTTGACCATTTTATGTATGTAAATAAATTTGTTAAGTATATTTTAAAGCCTGTAACAAATGACTTAACTACAACCTATTATGGTCTGTTGTTATTTAACATACCAACTCATACATAGGTTTCTCATTTCAAAGGAAAGGGAGGTAATTTTAAAAGTACGAAATTTGGAATGGTTTTGTTTGAGAATGACAATCGTTTGTAAACAAATTTCAGTGTTTTTTACACAATGATATAATTGGCAATTTTGATCAATGTCTAATTTTAAATTTGTTCAAAGCAAAACGTTTGAAATAAGTGTTTTTTAATATATGGGAGGTAATTGTGATACTTCGCTAAGAAAATATTGAAATAACTTTTTTTTTGAAATTCACGTCCTTACATAGCACGTATAATATCTTCAAACAATTATGCCAATGTTCAGATGTTTAATATATGTCCCTAGCTATCTTATTTGTTCAGTATATGTTGTTGCATACACTAATTTTACTTTATATAAACTTCTTGTCTTGCATTGTTAACAGGCTTCCATCATATATGCAATGACATATAATCCATAAACAACAACAACAAACAAACAAAATATAACAACAAAGTTCGACATCATGTAAACTATTTACAACTGTTACCCTGCACTATTGCTTAACTATTATTTGCTTTATATCCTCAAGTAATATTACAATGTTTTTATTATTTATGTCATTGTTTTCCAATCAATGTATTTTTTATTTCAAATACAGACTAATTTCACGTTTTAAATAAAAGCACGGGGCGTCCGTGACCGAGTGGTTAGAGTCTCTGGCTTAAAGTCACCTGCCACTCACCGCTGTGGGTTTGAGCCCTCATGGGACCAGGAATCTGTATGCGAGGAAGCTATCAAGCTAGCTTGTGGAACGTCGGTGGTTCTACCCAGGTGCCCGCCAGTGCACGAACATTGTCCGGAGGGGCACATGTGGTCTTCCTCCACCAATGGAAGATGGAAAGCCGACATATGACCTTTGCTGGTGGTGCGACTATAAAATCCAATTGAAAAGATGAAAAGGGGTCTGATAAAATAGCAAGGGGAAATTAGAATATGTTGCATGTTCTTGTAATACATTGAAGCAGTACGTTATAATAACATACATATGATGTGTGGGATAGATGAATTGGAATGTCAAGGCTTTTAATAATATTTAGTCGATGACTTTTAGTGGTCCTTACGAACTCGGTGATCTTGAAAACTCGAGGACGCGTTTCGCTACAAGGATCGAACCCACGACCTGCTTCTCCATAGACGAGAAGGTAGGGTATTTTATTTTTAGCATGTAGGTTTGAGACCTACGTGTTGAAAATAAATTACCCTACATTCTAGCAGTTTATAGTGTTTAGTAGGAACATGTATCCCAAAACGTTTTAACTCATATCCCAAATACTGTATCCATCTTACAGTTACCCGTTATCAGTCCCGTATCGGTGTGCCTTAGCGTGACTACGGCCGCAGAAATAATATGTATTTGACTAACCTTCTTGTAAACATGATTTTCTTCCGTACAGGTGAAAGAAATGCTTTTTGATAGACTCCGCCATGTAACCAAAGAATCGGAATCAAAGCAACAAGCTGAAACCAGGATTATATCAGCGATAATGACAGCATTACTGTGCGACAAAATGCCAGAATTACTAAGCGACAACGACAAAATAAAAGAAATGTACACACTAGAAGAACATGAAGAGCAAACATTGTTCGGGGCAGTTCTTATTCGCCCAGATTACACACATCAGACTTGCCCTGACTACGATACATTAAAAGGACTCGTAGTAAAAGAAAATGAACACAGGTAAGAACTGTTTATGACCACAGATGAGAGACAAAAACAATCTCGAGTTATAGATTAAGAAAAGTGAACCCTGCTGAAAATATTTCAACTTTGATCTATGAACCCATCCGACATTAGTTTAAGTTTAGTTTTATTTCCGATAATCCTACAAACAGTACACATGTATATTATGTAAAAGTTGTCTCTTGGTCGGGGATATTTCCTTTGATGACTTCAGAACAATAAATTGTTTAATTTAGGGTAACTAAAGGGGCGTTGCTATACCGTACTACAGCTACAGGATATTGGAATTTAGAGTACGGTCACTATGATGTTACAGTGTTACTAAGCACACCATACTACAAACAGATAAAGTCTGTCTCAACTCGTTGGTTATTTAAACACCTCGATGCCAAGTCGCTGAGACCAGACTCTCTCTATTACTTGGTAAAGGGTTACTTATAGTGTTCCATTCATAAGTAAACTATTGATTTATATTGCTACTAGGGATCCTAAGGATACTATGTGCATTTGTTCAATTAAATATAACTATTCTATGTAAATATATCTAAGAGTGGTTGTAACAAGATAGACCAAGCGGAGACAACTCACCAAGAAAGAATCAAGAATAAATCAATTTACACATTTATTTACAACAAAGTTGAATACATATACAAATGAATAACAATGACACAGTAGACATGGGGGAGATAAATCTCCATGTCCGCCGCCATATGCATGCCATCTTCGTGATGGTTAACATTTTGTACTATTGATTTTTTTAATATTGAGTTCTGCTCAACCCGGGGCTAGAGGGCGTGAGCGGTAGCTAGCATATTACACTACCGCTCATGAACAGTCTCAATCAAACCGAGACTGCAATAATTCGTATGTCTAACGTTCAGCCGTTTCCAAAGGTCCATTATCATACTCTTTTTTACCTTACATAAAAACTAGAATATTCGGTTTTAATCAAACTGAAACTCTGTGTTAATAAAAACCTTTATCATAGCCATATCATCTGAAAATTATATCTAGCTGTGTTCCTTCCGGTACAGTTCACTGTGTCCAGCATTAATACTTCACTTTCGTGAATCCCCTTCCACGAATTTCAACAATGTTAACATGCCCGTCCCTCACTAGCGATGGCTATTTGTCCCGGTATCCTACTTCCGTTGACGTAGTATCAAAGCTAAACCAACTCGCACGACCCTTTCCGGTCATGGCTCAAGTCCCAGTATTCAGCATCTGATGACGATGACGTTATCCAGTCCGGCTCCGTATGACGGTGAATAAACATAACAAAGCCTTCTTGCCAAGCGCCTCTTGACTACTGCCCGGTTTGTCGCCCATAATATTATGCTAAATGACGGCTTCCCACCCTACGACCTCGCAGACCGAACTCCCGACAATAATGCTCTACATCCGCTCCTAACGTTTATACGGCTACATACTATATTCAGTCTACACCATATATAATAACTGATTGCAATGCAATCTTTATTCAAAATGAATAAAACCGAATTCTAAACCTTCTTCGCGTTAATATTATGATAAACTTTAAGAAAACGTGTAATAATATTAGATGAAATCTAACAATCCTAGATATACTCAAAACGTACAATACAATAATTCATTCACGAAGATAATAATTAAATTTCAAGCACAGACGACATGAATGATTGAATTACTGGTTTTACATCCCGCTAACACACTATATTAGGTTTTAATAGTACAGCGACTTCAGAGGGATTGAATAATATTGAGAGAGATTGGCAATTCACAGTCAGCAATACACACTCAATACTCAATGAAGTAATGACAGTTTAATACCTCCGTAGAATAAGTCCTTATAATCTGAATCGCGTATCCATTTAACCATCCACAGTACAACTGGTGTTATCAATAACGTAAATATATGTCATAATAGTCTATCAGACAATAATTTACGAATATATCCTGGCGTTTCCAAACATACTAGCAATAAGCCAATATCCTGCTAAACTATTTAAGTTTTCACAGGCAGAAATTAACTTCAGAATGACATTTTAAATTGTCAATAATTTACAAATAAAGAATAAAATGAAATACAACTCACCCATACTGCCGTAAGGTCTCGGTCACTGTTCAACCAAGAGTGTTGCTCCTATCTTTGTGACACCGAGTTATCATAAACACAGCTTATTTATACAGCCGTCACGTGTACCTGACCATACTTGAAATTGTCGTTGTTTCCCGAACTCCTCGTAAATCTCCTTGTGACCTGGCTTTAAACTCTATCTTATGTAAGCAATCTATACATTAATTAGGCCCGCACTGGTAAATATCGGCAATTTTAATCAAATTACACAACTTGTAGAATCATAACTTTCTTAATACTTGATGACATAAAAGCCAAAAGGAATAAAACTAGTAAAATATCATTTGTCAGATTTACGAATCGATTTAAAGTGATGCGCTTGGCAAAAATCTATCGAAGTTCCTATTCAATATCAGGGAAAATGAGGCTCCGACAAACAAAGTTAAAAACGCCAAGTGCATGTGTTCTCATTTTGTTACAGTGCTAGCAAATTATTGTAAAACAAACATTTAAAAATAAAACAATATGGAATACGATATTAGAGTCAATAAATTGACATAACATTTTCTGTTGATCTCGAAACAATGTTAGACATTTCTACAAAGAACAAATCATGGACGTAAACAATTTGTTAATAAACTGGTCTAAACGAAAACAACAACTATTGGAAAAATTACAGTAATAAAGAGCTTAGCTATGTCCAAAATAAACATAATTTTATTTTATCTTTACCAAATCCAAAGCCAGAAAAGATTCAGTAATTAAAAAAACTTTCTTTTATCTTGTTGCGGGATGGAAAAACTGATAAGGTCGACAGATCTGCTATCCGTCTTAATTACATATACTCACAAGGTGGTCTTCGAATGTTGGATTTGGAAATATTCTTTATTTCACTCAAACTTACTGGATCAGGAGATTACTATCAGACAAAGAAAAGCCGTTGAATATTTTCAATGAATTGTATGCATGTATTTTACAGTTTTCTTATTTTGGTGCCGATTAAATATCTAAACATATACATAATCCATTCTGGAAAGATATTTCTATCAGCTATAAACTGTTTGCATGTTGTTCAGATCCAAAATCAAGGAGTAAATTGTATTGTCTTTCTTTATAGCATAATCCACATATTAAGGTCGGACAAACTTCCATTGTTTTTAAAACCCATTGTTTTTAAAACATTTGTATTTAGGAGGAGTAACTTTCATAAATGGCATTATGAACCATTACGGAAATGTATTGTCACTAATAGAATTTAGACCAACATTTAGTATTTAGACCAATGTGAAGGAATAGTGGCATCATTCAGACGTTTCTAAATAAATTTAACTACCCCATTTCTCTAACAATAGTCCAACTCCTATAATACCGCTTCATACAGGAATACTTCTTAAAGATGAAAAAGGATGCAGATCCTTTTTCGATGCAATGCTATTCAATAAAACTACAACAGAATTAGCAAGAAAAAGGATACATGATTTGCATATTACTCGAAATATACACTTGTCTAAAATATTTCATCTACCTTTTAAATCGACAACAGACTCAAATCTGCAATGGTTGCAATTCAGAAGAAAAAGAAATAGAATTTTGGGAACAAACTATTTACTTAACAAAAATGAATATTTCTTATACAGATCTTTGCTCTGTTTGCAATGAAGATATAGAAACAATAAAACACCTATTCTATGGATGTAATGTAGTAAAACTTTTGGCAAGCACTTGAAAATTACTTTCATAATAAATGTGAGGATATTAATACAGTATGGTTAGCAACTGACATCATCTTTGGAAATGATAAGTACGATATTGATTTAAATAATCTCCTCCTAACCGCTTGAAAATGTATATTCAATCAAAAATTAAAAAAACACTAATTCTACTTTAACAGCTTTTAAATATATATTCAAATACTGTTTAAAGTTGAGAAATATATAGCCTGCAAGAATATGAAAAAATACATTTTTGAAAAGCAATGGGAAAAATACATGACTTTATTATAAATAAATAAATAAAATAAAACCACTACTCAAAGAGACACATGTCAGTCGTTAAGTTTGTATGAAACTTTAAAATTAGGACTTAAATTTACTAATGAAGTATCACATTTGACTTTAGGCCTACTCGCATGCAAAATTATATATATGCTTTTATTTTATTAAAAACAGGTCATTTATAGATTATTTTTCCCTCATTAGTTTTAAAAGATTTAAGGTGCTCCTGATGCAATTGATAATAATACAAAATGCATTTGTTTTGACATATGCAAATGTTTGTTAATATAAAATACTAAATCTTACAAGACACCACATTGAGACTGCCATGTGTCATCATGAAAAGTAACAAATATAAATTATCATGGATGATTGAAATTGATACAAAAGCCCAGTATAAAATACCGAACATGCAAAAGTCTGATACCAGATCATGTCAGCCATGTAAGAGTCAGTAGTGCTTTTAAATCTTACATTGAATATTATAATGTTCACAAATCCAATCTTTAGTTGTATCATACTAGCTAGCTACATGCTAGACGTGGGAATCATGGCTCTTATGGTGGTATGTACCTACCATAGAGCCATGATTCTTCCTTCTTTAGTTTTCTGCAGGACCCCGAACCGACCCACGTTCGCACTTTTCCGGCGAGGTTTCTGAAAGCATCACGCAATGCCTGCATAAACCAACCACCGCATTTCAATAGGGTCAAATCCTAAATAAACGCGTGAACGCATGAAACTCACCAAAGCGAAGAATACTTCTTCAATCTAGGCATTTTCGTACGACTGTCCATGTTTTAAGCAGACATTTTATGGAATGTTTACATTTTGACATCTCGAGCTGACACGTATTCCGTATTTGGAAACTTATACCCGCCTACAGCTGACACAAATCAAATCGACAACGTTAATAGGAAAGCGTAAGGTGTGTGAATAGGGTTGGGTTAAGTTTTCAAATACGTCACACGAGAAGGTTGTGGGTAAAAGCCGTACCATACCGTACATCTATCTATCTATCTATCTATTAATCCTGCTTACACCTCTTACGAGTAACCTATGTAGCTGCGTTTCAGAGCAATTAAATGTTAAAATATCTAAATCATATCCATTTGGGAGGCCTAGTTTGTGCAGTGTGCCCGAAACACATTTACTAGGTAGTGAATTTAGCTGTTAGTGCATCAGGCTAATGTGTGAAGTTGACAATAAATGTCAAAACATTTAAAATCTAAAAACTAGTTAAAAACATGTATGGTCACTTATATGGTAGTGTGATTGATCTTGAATTCAAATCAGTGAGCATGACAAGATATGTTGGCAGTCAGTTTCATAGCACAATGGTCATAGCGAAAAAGAGATACCGATAATAGTTAGCAGAGGTGTGGATTTGTTGATATGAGAGAGTATGGAGGTAAATGGACCGTTTACTAGGTAGTGAATTTAACTGTTAGTGCATCAGGCTAATGTGTGAAGTTGACAATAAATGTCAAAACATTTAAAATCTAAAAACTAGTTAAAAACATGTATGGTCACTTATATGGTAGTGTGATTGATCTTGAATTCAAATCAGTGAGCATGACAAGATATGTTGGCAGTCAGTTTCATAGCACAATGGTCATAGCGAAAAAGAGATACCGATAATAGTTAGCAGAGGTATGGATTTGTTGATATGAGAGAGTATGGAGGTAAATGGACCGCTACAATACTGTGGACAATTTTGAAGAACACGTTTAGTCGAGCATCAACTCTCCTGTGATCAAAAGATATCCACCCGAGGCTATTGATTATGTAAATGACACTGTCGTACGTGGGGTAGTTTATTTACCCACCTTGCCTGCGCTAGACCATATTAACCTCTCTGATGTTTTGATGCGTGTGTGGGCTCCACACTGATGAGGTATACTCAACCTAACAACAGTTTTGTAAGCTGTCTGCCATATATTGTCGTTTCTGGTCTTAATGTTCCTACGTAGGAAACCTAAGTTCTTACCTGCAGTGGTTACTGTCCTGTGTATATGGCGGTTCCAGCTAAGGTTGGAGCTGAAATCTACACAAAGGTACTGTGCATGGTCTGCAATTTCTAAGACTTGTCAATGGAGTGTGTATGGTGTCTGAAATGGGTGCTTTGATCTAGTCACATGTAGGACATGTTGGATTAAAGGCCATCTCCCATACAATTTTCCACTTCTGTAGTGTGTCCAAGTCTTGTTGGAGGATTTACCTGTCGCAGGGATTTTCGACTGTGATGTACACAGCTGTGTGATCAGTAAAGAAACAAACCTGAGGCAGGTCATTTATGTTGAAATATAATAATAAGGGACAGAGTACTACGCCCTGGGGCACGTCTGATGTAAATTTACCTGATCTATATCTAAGATTCCATCATTACATGAAATAGTTTGAAAGTATAAATTGCTGAACAGACTTCGACCTTTTTGTCTCAATAGTTGTTTGCAAAACCATGAATTATTAACGCTGAACAAAAATGTATCCTGCGTCAAATAATTCATAGACATATAGGAAAACCATCATTTAAACCACATTGGGCATACATACCTCATATATTGAATCTCTTAAACTACAAGAGGTTTAATAATGCATCATACACTTAAGGGTCTCTACTTAATATTTCAAAATTGTGGCTCAGGGGACAAACTTGGCCCTGATCCAGTGGACACATATTTGGCATATGCTTATAGGACAAATATGAAACCGCGAGGAATAGAAGCTCTTATATATTGCATGTAGTATTCGGTTGTGATCCTCCACTGTGTTAGCCAAACCTGGAGAAAATAAAGTAATGTTCACTATAGAACAAATTTAAAACATTTTTGCTAGGCCAATAACATTTATATAGTTAATTAACATGAAGAATAAGATCGGTAACATTATGCATCTTGGGTAAAACAAGATCCAATACGGAAGCAAGAAAACATTGACACTCTTCACTTTGAAAACGGCAAAACCATTTGTGTAAATGAATCGCCCTAGTTAAGCAACTCCGGAGTTCATATACACTGAACACAATTCCTTATTACACACGTTTGTATCTGAATTAATTTCTTAGTATAAATATATTTTAGAATAGTTGTGTGACAAGTATTTTGTTTTGACCAATGGTCCGTAAAATGTTTATTTTTCTTTTAAATTGTTACATCTGTTGAGAATTACGTTCCTTTTATGAGTAACAGGAAATGTTCTGCTTAAACACTCAACATAAATAAATGTCTACTTACAGATATCAACTTCTTAAAATTTGAAAACAATATGATAAAAAAACATAAACGTTTGAACCAATTATTGCAGATGTTCCGTCTATAATGAAATGAAGCATGGATAATTACCACCGTTTTAATTGAACATCGTTTAAAATTCAAGCAACTGTAATTCAGCGTTAACTTTATTTATTTCGAAAAGGTCTTTTTTCATTTGTAGTGGTAATTCTAGTAACATATGATGTCAAAATAATCTAAGTTGGCATATTTTAGAATTAGGAACATTAAAAATTGCACTATGTCAAAGTATTTAATAAAATCCGATGTACCCAGTTGTATAAGTGTTATAATGTTTTTCTAAGGAAACACATCCACTTGACACATTATTTACTATTTGGATAATTACATTATTTTTACAAATAATATCCTTTAGAGTACTGTTACACCTAGTATCCTAACAGTCCTGTGCTATTATTTACAAAAAAAAGCATTTACAAAGCTTTTTGTTGGTGCCTTGTGACCTAATTAACTACAATTTAGTTTTGTTCATGGAAATTAAGCATATGTATGCAATATGTATTGTGATGATTATTTAGGGTTGTCAGACTTCTCAAAATAATCACATGACATGGACAATCAAATGTGAACAAATGATGCCACGGTGGAAGATCGAATGGCTTTATAGAAGTGTATATAAACAAATATACAGCGGTCTTCTCCGAAACAAATTTGCCTACGACATTGATATCTTGCATATATTTTGCATGGAGAAATGTATGGACATGGGGTCGAACTTGACTTCACTCCAATCCACAGACTATTATAAATATTCATAAGCAATTAGTAGATAAAGCTGCTTGGATTTCAGGTGATATATGAAACGTTAGAACAGACCTAAAACTGATTGATCTTGGCCATAAATAGTATATGGGAAGCATCCTAATTACGCTGAAGTTCGAGTCTGTTCAAAATCCACACTGTGGAGAGTGATAGTACAACCACCAACGCTTTCTTGTTTAATTGGATAAGCCGATAGCTGTTATACTTAGTTATAAGAGTAACATATCGTAACTTTGATTGCGTGAAGAAGGAAGTTGGTAAAGTCACTCCTTAGCCACGACATTACGATCGATGCAAAGTACGTTACTGACGTTTTGAAGAATCATGTTATACAAATAATGTTCCTGGGTTAAAGTATGATATACACAATACGCTTTATAGTGGTCATTAAAACAAACGTTCTGAAGATGTTTTTGAGCCAGTAGTACATCTAGTGTACATTTAAAACGCATACTAGTATTCCTGATGACTCTGAAATATAGTTGTCATTTTTTAATCAGAGTTTTTAGTCAAACATTTCTCATAAACGTATTGAACATGTTTGGAATTTATCAATTACACATTCGTAGCATTATGTGTAAAGAAGGATAAAAATATCGGGCAGGGAAAGCAGCATTCGAGACGACAGTCAACCACAAAACACAAAAACAAACACGCAAACAGACAAACGAAAAGGCAAAAGTAATAAAAAATACAAACGACATCACAAACACAAAAGGGTTGACAATAGGGCTACCGCCTTGGAACGGTCAGTGGCAAAGTAGGATACTGGGGGTTTAAACCGGTTCTAGGGTGCACCAAACCTCACACTTACCCTGCTGTCATCCCATTAAAACAGGACAGTGTAAATAAAGAAATCCCCGCCATGATATAATCTCTAACTAACAACGCAGCATCAATAGGCAATATAAGTAAAACACAAATATGCTCGTGTAAATATAATACAAACAGGAGGCCCAAGAGGGCCTGTGGACGCTCTACTGGCTAATATGGCTCTTATGACATCAATGAAGCGAGTGACTATCGTCTTAAAGAGGCAAAGTATAGCATTTTTAACTCCACCATTACTGGTCCGATATGGCTGGTTTTCCAAGTTGGCCAGTAGAGATAATAAAAAAAAAAATAAAAAAAAAAATAAAAAAAAAAAAAAAAATCAATTAAAAAAAAAAATAAAAAAAATAATAAAAAAAAAAAAAAAAAAAAATAAAAAAAAAAATAAAAAAAAAATAAAAATAAAAAATTAACAAAAATATATAAAAAATAAATAAATAATGAAATAAAAAAGTAAAGAAATTAAACAATTAAAATAAGCATTGCTGTAAAACTGTGACCCCCGGGACGGGGCTAGATGTGACCCCAGGGTCACCATTTGAACAAAATTGGTAAAGGACCATAAGCTTATAGCAACAGCAAAATATTAAACCTCTGACTCTTGCAGTTTCAGAGAAGAAGTTTTTTTAAGTTTTTCCCTATACATGTCTATGTAAAACATGTGACCCTTGGGGCGGGGCCAAATGGTGACCCTGGGGTTGGTAAAGGACCATAAGCTTATAATAAAAGTAAAATATTAAACCTCTGGCTCTTGTAGTTTCCGAGAAGAAGATTTTTAAAAAAAAAATCCTATATAAGTCTATGTAAAACTGTGACCCTCAGGGCGGGGACAAATTTGACCCCAGGGTCATCATTGAACAAACTGAGTAGAGGACCATAAGCTGATGCTACGTGTAATACATGAGAGCTCTGTGCCATGTGGTTCCAGAGAAGAAGATTTTTTTTCAGATTTTCCCTATACAAGCCTATGTAAAACTGTGATCCCCGGGTGGGGCCAAATGTGACCCCTGGGTAGAGGATCACAAGCTTATAGCAAATGCAAAATATTAAACCTCTGGCTCTTGCAGTTTCAGAGAAGAAGATTTTTTAACTTTTTCCCTATACATGTCCATATAAAACATGTGACCCTTGGGGCGGGGCCAAATGTGATTCTAGGGTCACTATTTGAATAAACTTGGTAAATGACCATAAGCTTATAGTAAATGCAAAATATCAAACCTCTGGCTGTTGTAGTTTCCGAGAAGAAGATTTAAAAAAAACAAAACTATATAAGTCTATGTAAAACTGTGACCCCCGTGGCGGGGACAAATTTGACCCCAGGGTCACCATTTGAACAAACTTAGTAGAGGACCATAAGCTGATGCTACATGTAATACATGAGAGCTCTGTGCAATGTGCAAAGAAGATTTTTAAATTTTTTTTCCAATATGTCCATATGAAAAACATGCAAGACCTCAATATACAAACTTTGGACCCCCGGGGCACAACCATTTTTGACCCCGGGACTTTATTTGAACAAACTTGATAGTCTAGGCGTTGACGATCATTTTAAAAGAAAAACTGTTGAAATCTGTCCAGCGGTTCTGGAGAAGAAGATTTTTTAAGGTTTCGATTATATATGGTAATGGCAGCCATCTTGAATGTAGCGCTGACCTAATTTTAACAAATCTAAAAAGCATTTATCTAAGAATCATCCATGTGAAGTTTTTTCAAAATTAGCCAAGCGGTTTCTGAGGAGAAGTTGTTTGAAGAAAAGTTAACTGACGACGGACGACGGACGGACGACGGACGACGGAAGACGGACAACACACCATCCCATAAGCTCTGCTGGCCCTTGGCCAGTAGAGCTAAAAAAACAATAGCCTAGAAAGCCACAATGGAGGTACTCAATGACTTGGCAGAAGCCAGAGCAGTAAGAGAATACACCATTAAGGGCACGACAAGAAAGATCATGGACAAACATCAAACGCCACCGTCCCAATGGGCTTTAGGTAGGCGTCATCATAGGGTCCACAGCCTGTCCGGTCATCGTACAATTAAAGAGGAAAGCATAGTGGCGAACTGTAAAAGGGTTAACCACCAAGCATGCAGTACGTTGCAAAATGATAGGGTCATAACCTATTTTGATGAACTTTTTAACAAGTTTAACAAAGATAGTATGAAAGTGATCATGACCAAGAATCTTACGAAGTTTATAAATCACATGACCATAGAAGTCAGCTTGTGATAATCCTTGTCGCAGAAGAGTCCTTAAATTACATTTATATTTGGAAAGAAGATTAGGGTTACGATAATAAAATTTTGAAAAGGTTTTACGAAGTTTATGGTAACGGTAACCCTGATTGAGTAACTTTTTAGTTATACAAAGATTACGAATATTAAAGTCCTCAACTCGAGTACAAGCTCTAGAAAAATGAATAAGTGGAGACAGTTACACCCCAAGTTATCGGAATCATCCCGTGAATTGAAGCATATCCTGACAATCTAACATACAGTTTTCACACGTATCCACTACATTATAGAAAGAGAGAATTATTCAACAAAAGCGTCAACTTCATATCATTAACACATGCTTATGGACTTCCACAACGAAGGTGTCACATAGCTTTATAGCATGCACAGAGAAAACTAAAAAAGTACTGTTCTCAAAAACTTTTGCATAACGTTTTAATCGATACAGGAAACCGGCTGATCTCTTCCGGACCATATTGACCTCTTGTTTTTTTTCTTTCAAGAAAACGCTTACTGAAGTCAGGAAAGGAAACTACAAAGAGCATATTAGACAAGGGAATCAACAGTTTGTTTAGCATATGTAAGGAAGCTATCAAACGTAACGACCCGATGTGGATTTACTGTATGCCACTCATTCATTTTCATCGATACAATGTTATACCATTTAAAAGATCAACAACAGCGGATACTTCTCACATTCATCCGCAATGGTGGGGAATCAGCGAGTTAGGTGTTATTCGTTTGCAACATGCAACCTTAGATAACAAGTAAGTATGTAAAAGTCAAAATATATAATATTATACAAAGCAAAGCAATGTTAAAACATATGCTCAGAATGCTATTATTATTATTATTATTAAAATGCTCATAATTATATGCTTCCAAACACTCTGTTTATAATCTCTTTCATATACGCAGTGGATGCATGGTACTTATGTTCAGCTAACCTGTAGGCAATAAACCTACTGACTGTTCCAAGTCAGTAACCCAGTCTTCAACACTCTTTGTGTTGTGTATTGTACTTTTCATTGTGTAGTTAATTTGCGGTTTCTTTGTGGTACAGTGCGGATCTAAGGTAACGTTGCGTTTCGGTTCTGTGATTTCTATAGGACCATTCTTCTCATTTTTGGGTTTAGGGTTAGAGCTAGTTTGGAAACATAGCCACTTACAACGAAGATGTGTATGTGACATTTTTTGATCTGGTGATACTAACATTTATTATATACCTATCAATAATAAATACATAGTACCTTCATTTTCTTAAAGTGGAATACAACAACCTGTACTACACTACAGGTTATCACTATAATACTAAAAATAGAATTAGTATCACTATCTTACTAAAAATAGAACAGTGGTTTTTCCAATGATTCAAGCAAGTTTTACGCCACTATGGGCGAGAACGTCAAGACGACGTTACGTCATACAACAAAACAAGTAGGTCAGACCAATGAAAACCTACATACATTTTCCCGCTGCACTTTATCTGCTTTATTGAATGTGTATGCAATAGCAATGCAAATATGTCTATGTTAATGATGTGTACGAGGTATATAATAAAAGGATCATTACTAGAGTAACGTATGGTAAATACCAGATCAGGATCAAAATCGAGACTCCGCCTCTCGTGTGACCTTAATCTGGCATTTACCTACTCGAGGTGATACAAACTTCCAGAACGCGTTATTTTAGTAATAATCCTATTATACCTGACACAAATGTCGTATTCGTATGGTATCGTGACCGCACTTTAAGAACGGCTTTAGATCATTGCCGTCCAGCTGCAAAGAAGAGAGGAATTGTGTCCATTTATATACGTAAGATTCGTAAGTTTCTGCAGTTGTTATGGGATAGTGGCAAGTAGCGGTTTGAAGTTAGACAGCCATACGCCGGTTTGACATGTCCGCCTCCTTCGTTCTCTCTGATGATTTCATCTATTGCTTTGTTGTCTGCATCAAGATCAATATACAATATTTTAAAGATTGTTTTACGTAGTGGTTTGGTTAAGGCCGAGGCCATTGCTACTCTACCTATATTTTTGTTGTCGCTTAATAGCCTCAGATTTGTTAAAGACATCATTGTCATCCTGATTAAATTGTTAATTAAATAAATACTCGCAGTGCTGTATCCTAACAAGTAATGCAGTAGTTATAGGACAATAAGTACTGATAAAGGTGATCCGTTGAGAGCAACTAACACAATTAAGAGAATAAAGCAGCAGTCTCGGTTTTATTGAGTCTGTACATGAGAAGTAATGGAAAAAAAAAAGCAACACTTCTCACGCCCCCTAGCACCGGCTTAAGCGGTATTCTACTTCAAAGCCATCTATATTGGGCTCGTTGGTCCTAAAGGACCAGTAAAAAATAACACTACTGATTCGTAGCACGGGGAGACTTTTCAGCCGCCACACTGCACTAAACGAACGCTAGTGTGAATGTTAATAAGTACTGATAAAGGTGATCCTTTGAGAGCAACTAACACAATTAAGAGAATAAAGCAGCAGTCTCGGTTTTATTGAGTCTGTTCATGAAAAGTAATGGAAAAAAGCAACACTTCTCACGCCCCCTAGAACCGGCTTAAGCGGTATTCTACATCAAAGCCACCTATATTGGGCTCGTTGGTCCCAAAGGACCAGTAAAAAGTAACACTACTGATTCGTAGAACGGGGATACTTTTTACAGCCGCCACACTGCACTAAACGAACGCTTATCTTAATAGACCAACGATTTTCAATCTAGATACCAGTTATATATAAATTCGTCATATTAAAGTGTAGCTTTACAGTTCAATGTTAGGGTCAGTGTTCGGAAAACCTGTTTCCTCGTTGCGTTGTCACGGTTCTTGTTAATGTTTATACAGAAATTAGCTATTTAGTTGTTTGGATTTATTTAATTTAAGATGCGATGTTCCTGTCCAATTTCAATTCCAATTACATTCAGCCCATTGTGTTCCCTCGTCTGATTGTTATCAGTGTGACAAGCGCTATACATAAGTCATGCAATTTACTAGAATTCGCCCTTTTCACTTAGATGCTTGGTTAAAGCTTTTCGTTTGCCTCTTTTCTCAAAAATCATTTGTTCTACATCTTTGAACCTGGGCACATATGTTTAACATTATTACATGACTCGGCGTGACAAGCAACATACCTTTGTCATGAATGTCAGCAGGATATCCTCTTTTCAACTTAGAATTTTGGTTACAGTTTTTATTTTTCCTAATTTCTGTTAGCTTTGAATGTACATGCAGTCACATTGTAGAAAGTACTTGACACACAGTTTAAACATTTGACACACATCTTCCTCATTTACAGAACCATAATTATGCCTTGCATTTTACAAAAATGTCTTTCATTGCTACTAGATGTTTGATGCTGAAGTTAGCAATTCGGCATTTGCACCATTTGCACAACTATTGTTTCTTCTAATTCAATGAAAATATAAAATAACGATGTATCAACTTCACTACGCTATTATATTTATATTTGCGAAGTTGCTACATTTCTTTTTAAATTGCAAAGAAAGCACTTATTATTGCTGACTTAACAATGTTCACAATATATCATCATCTGAATTCTCAACCATTACACGCCATATTAGTTGTGTATACTAACTCATTTACCATGTTTAAACAACCCACTAAATTCGATTTATCTGCAGCCTGTTGCAAAGAGTACTTCAGACCGTAGAACCTCTTTTTGAGGTAGACTATCTGTTGCAACGAACCTTAGTAGCTCCGTTTAACCTGGCACAAGTTAAAGAATATATAGGAAATCATTCCGTAGAGAGCAGCATTTGTCTTGGAGTAGCGCATTACGTTTTACAACACGGAGAGCAGACAACGCAAGCCACAAAGGTAAGACATTATGTAATTAATGTGACAATCTTAAAAATAATTAAACTTTTGTTACAACTATAGCGACTTTTATATATTATGCAGATTATTCTTGCCTTTTTTGCCGTCTTCTAGATCAGTTTAAAACAGATATACGCAATTCTTTGAAATATACTTCATGCCCGACTTATTATTCCGATGTTTATGCCTTTTTGAACACATTTCGAACATTCATTTGCAACGTCACATGCTTTATCTCCAATTCTTAAAAATCCTCAGCTTTTGATTGGTTAAGAGCCAAGGTGTACCAGACCATATTATCCGCCGACGACCGGTAATACGAAAGCCTACTGAAAAATGAAATCAAAATGGCGGACAGCTGAAGAAACTCCCGATTCATTATTATTTTGCTATGAAGTCTACTGTTTCCTGTTTTATCAGGGTGCACATCTGGTTTTATTTATTTATTTTCAGTATTTGATCATCCATCAATAGCTATTGTAACACATTTAAAAACAAATCGTCCATTCAATGGTTTTTGTTTTGAAAATTCAAATTAAACTTCCAATTACCAGTCATACCGTTTAAGATGTATGCCAGAAAGTTTCTTTGGATCGATATAAGCCTATGTTCCGTCAATCTTTCCTCAAAGCCCTTGCCCCAATCGCAGAACATTTTAATACAATCTAATATTCTGTTTACTATAACTGCAATGATATCCAACAATATCGCTCGGAAACCACTCAGAAATGGTGATAAATTCGCTTTACAGACTCCCAGCAGGGTGCATTAAAATATTCCCATACACCCTGCTGGAAATCTCTGTAACTAATAATATACCCCGCTAGCAATACATACATTTTATTTTCAAATGCAATTAAACTTAGCTTCTGCATTCAATTATTATTGCGCCTTAACCTCGCTTTGATTTACGGCAGTATACAATGCGTCTTAGTTTCTGAGTGTCCCATAGTTCAGATGATCCCATGATTATCTCTACTTAAGTTAATCACAATATTCTGATGAATTAAGAGAAAAACTCACAGTCGTATTATGGTGTAACCCAATCAGCAATGGAAGGTTACTGTAACAATATTGACCAGGTGGAGACAACTCACCAAAGGAGAATCAAGAAAAAATAAATTTACTCATTTAGTTCCAAAACGATGAATATATATAAAATGAATATCAATGACACAGTAGATATATCAACATTTTTAAAGCATTGCAACTTTCAATACACGTTATATGAATCCGTATTCAATATCTTAATTAAACATTAGACTGTTCAGTTTTAATCAGTATTGATGAATAAAGCTATATCAAAGCTATATCAAAGCTATTTTCGTTTCAAAGCTATATCTATTTGAGTCCTTCCGGTACAGTTCAGCTTTCGGCCCTAACACTTCACTTCCGCGAATTCACTTCCACACGCAATGCTACAATGCTCCAATGCTCCAATGCACGCCCCTCATTAGCGATGGCTATTCATCTCGGTTCCATACTTCCGTAGTTACCAGGCGACGCATACTCACACGACCCATTTCCGGCGATGGCTCCAGTCCCGGTATTCCACATCCGGTGACGTTATTCCGTATCTGCGTTACTAGGCCCTCTTGCCTAACGTGAACGTGGCTACAGCCTGGTCTGCCGCCCACATAGTGAATGATGCGGTTCCCGCGTCATATGGCGGCGTTCCCCACCTACCACCCCGTATATCACGCCCTTGACAGTACGCTCTACCTGCGCTCCTAGCGTCTCTACGGCACCAACGTATATACACAGTCTTACAATGTTATCAAAATAAGTATAAAAGTATAAAAGTCTAACAGGAAATGCAGCTTTCACAGAAAATAGCAAACATGAATGGCAATGTTAATAAGTAATAAAGACATATGACGTCACACACACACAAATGGGCGACAATAGGGCTATCGCCTTGGAACATGTATTGTCTTTTTGCGTGTTTTTGGGTTAACTGTGTTCTGTGAAAGCTGCATTTCCTGTTCGACTTTTATACTTATTTCTAAGCCATACCTAATAACTGATTGCAATGCAATCTCTATTCAGAATGAAAAAAAACGAATTCAAATCACTCTTCGAATTAATATTATGCTAAACATTGAAAACACGTGTAATACAATTATAGATGTAATTTAACAACAACGAAATCTCACCATTATACCTGTAACTCTAAACATACAACACACTAATTCAACCGTGACAATTATAATTAATTGTCAAGCATAGCAAACAATACTGAACGAATAACTGGTTTTACATATCGCAAACGCATAATAGGTTATAATTGTACAGCGACCTCACAGGGATAAAATAATAATGGCAATATAATAAGCAACCTCATAAACAACCTCAAAGAGATTTATGATGCACAATAAACAATACACATTCATGCAATTAAGCAATGTCATTTAGAAACCTCCGTAGAAAAAGTACATACAATCTGAATTGCGTGTTACATTTACTATCTACAGAACAACTGGCCTTGTCAAATAATGTAAATATATACCACAATAATCTATCAGACAATAATTTGCTAATATATTCTGGTATTTGAAAACGTAATAGAGATAAATCCAATATCCTTCTAAGCTATCTAGGTTTTCTACTTTAGAACTGACGATAATGTAATACAAATAAGATAATATAGAGTTACCAAAATGCCGTAATTGTACCGGTCACTAGCACTCAAGAGAGCTGTTTGCGATCCTGTGACATGCATTACGTGTTCCCGAATTAATTCCATTAAGCGATGGGAAAGCTTATATTAGCAAAATTGTATTACGGATATGTCGCCAATAAAACAAGTTTAAAAACAATCTTTCTGAAATATTGTGATAACCTGTTTAAAATAACTTATTAAATGTTTTAGTTTCACAATATGCAAACTGTTTAAGACGAAATATAAGGTTTTATTTCATACACTAGCCAACCACGTTTTCTCTTCTTGGAGAAGGAGATGAATAGGATATGCACGTTAATGTTCGGGCCACGTAATGATCTTATCATTTTCACACCAATTTATACAGTCACTACACGTGTACCTGACTGAACACGCCCTCCATACACAGGCCATGTTTTCCGGACTACTCGCAAAGCACACTGTCACGTGGCTAATATAAGCAATATATACTAGTAATCTGCATTATTATACCTCACATAAAATGCCCATGCTAAATCCCCATAGACAACAATGTGTAATTTCTTACTATCTTACGCGATGGTGATAGTACAGGGTGATAGTAAATCGCAGTGTGAGACTAAAAATGATCACATGCGCAGCTTTGATGCGCTCTGTTTCGGTGACGTCATCGGGTCAGTATGGTGAAATTGCCCTTTTTAACTCATCAAAACTTCAAAAGTACTTGACCGATTTCAATAAACTACCACTCAAACAAGCAGCGGAGCAGTCTATCAGGCAAAGTGAGATCTGTACTGAAAATGAATCTTATTTTTGCCCGAGGGGTTTGCTGTATAATAAAATAAATATCACATTCATAAGAGGGTGATAGTAAGAATGTTCACCCTTCGGATATTGATTCTCACCGTCGGCTTCGCCTCGGGTGATAATCATATCCTCAGAGTGAACATTCTTTCTATCACCCTCTCATGAATGTGATATTTATATACTAGTAAATCTGCACTACTAGTAAATCTGCACTAGTAAATATTAATGAGAGGGTGATAGTAAGAATGTTCACCCTTCGGATATTGATTATCACCGTCGGCTTCGCCTCGGGCGATAATCATTTCCACAGGGTGAACATGCTTACTATCACCATCTCATGAATGTGATATTTATATACTAGTAAATCTGCACTATAGTAAATCTGCACTAGTAAATATTCATGAGAGGGTGATAGTAAGAATGTTCACCCTTCGGATATTGATTATCACCGTCGGCTTCGCCTCGGGCGATAATCATATCCTCAGGGTGAACATGCTTACTATCACCCTCTCATGAATGTGATATTTATATACTAGTAAATCCGCACTACTAGTAAATCTGCACTAGTAAATAATGGCAAATTTAATCAAAATGCAGAACTTGTAAAATCATAACTGTCTTAATACTTAATACTGAATTTTGATGAAATAAAAACCAAAAAGATTTATCAATAGAATGAAACTAGCAAAAGATCATGTATTAGATATGCGATACAAAGTGATGCTCTTGCAAAAATATATCAAGATTCCTATTCAAAATCAAGAAAAATGAGGCCTCGAAAAACACAGTTAAAACGCTAAGTATATATACACTCATTTTGTTACAGTTAACTTTTAAGCAAAAAAAATGTCAATAAAATGATTTCTTGGCGTACCTTGTAAGGGTTTCATTAAGGTTTTAGCACTATCGACGTCAACATGATCTTGCAGTAGATGATAATTGCTGACTGGTAATCATGCCTTGACTACAATGTGATCAAGATATTCTATTTTATTACATTTCAATGAGTGAAAGATTGGGATTTTTCAGTGAAAGAATATTCATAATCGCTAAATATTAATAACTAACTCCGAACACAAAAATAGCTAACTGCGACGTTGAGAAATGACGTCAATAACGTGTTGGTGACGTTGACGTCATCCGCCGAAAACGCTAAATAAAGCGTATAAGTTTGGTTAAAATCACACATAATCCGATTAAAAATGTAATCACTAGATTATTTAACTGTTGTGATCGATTATATGGAAATCCTTCACTCGATGTTAGGCGTATTTTTTTCACTCTCTCGCTTACGCTCGTTCGTAAAAAGAACCGCACGTCTATTATCTCGTGAAGTATTTCCCTATAATCGATCACAGCAGTTAAATAATATCTGTATAACATTTCTTACTCAAGACACGTCATATACGTATTATTCAAAGTTATGATACTATTTATAATAGTTAATTGGAGTTAATTTAATGCATTTATATTGTCCATTTTACAAACGTACTACCCATACAATCGCGGTACCAGTTGGTATGACCTACTCATACAGGCTTGGTATCAGTCGATATCGCCTACCCATATACAGCTATCAGCTACCCGTACAAACGTGGTACCTACCCATTCAGACTTGATATCAGTCACTATCAGCTACCCAATACAGACGTGGTGCCAGTCGGTATCACCTACTCATACACACGTGATATCAGTCGGTACCAGCTACTGATGCAAACGAATTCCCAATAAAAACTTGGTACCAGTCTGTATCACATTCTCATACAAACGGGACGCCATTCAGTACGTTAATAATATGGTTAAGTGCTTTTTTAAATTTATCTTAAAGGTATAGTTACGCCTTTAAACCAAATACAAAAGACAGGTCTGAACACTTTTTTTTAAACATTTTGTGTGAATAGCAAGTGTACAAACATGTATATACAGTACATGTATAGATGCATTATAGTCTACCTGCTCCTATAGTAAATCTTGACTTCATTAAATTTGTGGAATGGATTAAAATTTTAACTTCCTTTCACAAAAAAACATTGTGCACAGAATACATCACAACATATTTTAAACTGCATTTCACATTGATTTAATTGTATTATATTTATATAAGGGATATATATATATATATATACATGTATGTTAGAAATACTGTACAGTTAGGGCTGGACACACACATTATTCAATCAACCAAGATGTATACATCCATTGAAAATAGAGAGCAACCACTTACCTGTACGTTAACACTACTACTTCTACTACTAATATACTTTATTCATTGAGGGTAACACATTTAGTTTGTGAACTAATCTTCCATGTGGCCCTCTACGCTATAATAAGACCAAGAACGGCGGCACTGGGTTAAGATATAGTCTATACGATATATATCCGTCTCGAATATTTAACAATTGTGAAATGTGTTGGTTTCCAAAGTTATATTATTTTCGCCTAGGATAATTTGATATAAGATGGTATTAGAATTAAACAATGGTTGTGCCAGCTGCTTCAACGTAAAACTAAATTGGGAACATATTCATAGGTGTATTTCCTCCTTTTAATACTTATTTCACACTCGAAAAGTCTTGTGTTGAATCTTACGTCAAATAAAGAAAAATGTACCCCTTTTTTCAGGCAGAAAAGTACAAATCTGCATGTTGATAAAAACTCGCAATTGGAAGCTTCCTTCTGTAATCATATATTTTTGTTCAGTTTAATTTTGTTACGTTTTAGCAAAATAACTGTTATTGCACTGTTGTATGATATCCGTGGCAGAGATAGGAAACACCCTGCGCCTACAACTGTCTCGCCTCTCATCTCTTTGAGTCCGAAGCCGACTGGGGACTCGACTTCTTAAGTGAGAAAGTGTCAATATTTACGGATGGCGGGAGGTACACAGTACTGGTTCTACCCAGGAAAAAAGTGGTGCACCTTTACCACAAAAGAATCGACCGTCATATATAGCATAACGTGTTCTAAAAATGACATAAAGCACCATTCAAGCACAAAAACATTTATATAATGGAAATAAGGTATCAGTCTACTCTCATCTCTCTACTAAATTTAGAACGTCATAAGACAAAACGACTCGCAAAAATGCTTAAAATGTTTTGATAAAAGGAATCGAGCTAATTAATGTTGAATGTTTCATTACTGCCTTATACAAATATCTTAATGTATTATGTATATAATATTTCAGGATTTGACATACGTCATTAAACATATCCAGGAATCGATCGACTGTAGAGAACAGAAAAGGTAAATATTGTTTCACCTTTTTGCGGAAAGCTCGACATAGCGATCAATAGTGTATGTATGAGCTGGAGTGAGAGAACGCATCTGTGTCGGCGTTGTGTTTTAGGTTAAAGGTTTTGGAAAGTCAAATTATTTCAGCAACCACTGGAACAATGAAATTTGGAATATGTCTTCAGTATGTACTATCAAGGGCACTGGAAGACATGTGTTCAATCACTCGGTATTGCGTTTAATCAAAATAACAGCATTTTCCGAATTAACATTTCTAGTTAAAGATTTTTGCCAAGTCCATGTATTTTACTAATTGCAACACGTACATCAATAAAACCTCACTTAATCTTCGAATATGTTTTCAGTATCATTAATGGCAATGGCAAACACATTTAAAAGTATGTCCTTTGTCCGACTTAGAATTTCTGGTTTAAATTAATTTTCAACAACTGAAAGGCATGCATCAATAAAAATTCATTAAAGCTTAAATAATGTATTCAGATACATCAATCGCACTGTCAAAATCATATTTGTAAAAGAGAATGTATCTTTTTTAACTTATAATTTCTGGTTAAAGTTGTGTGGCAAGTCCAATAGCCGCTTGCAATAAATCAATAACACTTTAGAAAAGTCTAAAACATGTATTCAGTACCATCAGGAGCACTGGTAGGTACCTGTTCCACTATGTATTTTATTAGCAAATTGATGGCACTTTTGTCTCATGCATAGATTTTTAGCAAGTCCATGTATTTCAATAGTTGCAAGTCATTTATCAATACAACTCGACATGTGTCTACAGTATGATCAAGGACACTTAGTGATTGATATTCAATAACACCATATTGCAAACTTATAGCCTTTTACCACTGTTGCTGTAGACACTTCATACATTTTAATATCTACTAGCCGTAGATCTGTGTAACGTTAAAGGTGCTTGACAAGTATAATCTGTATTATCCAGGACACTTTGTAACACTCTATAGATTTAGCAAACTTATAGCCATTTTTCGAATTGACACCACATCCTAAAAAAATTAAATAATTTATCTACTAGTTTTGACTCTTCTTCAATCACCACGTCCAGTTGCAACTTCCTTACCACCACTCCCGATACCAACACACACTGCACTAAACTGTGGGGTACTTAAAGTCTTGCTTTGAAATTTGATATATATGTTCATTGTGACCTACACCCCTCGCCTCGTTACCAGCTACCTTCCACAATAAATACATTGTGAATGAACTGTCATGGGTGGCAGAGGCCTTGTTTAAAATAACTAAACTAGCATTGTTGCGCCTACTGTCCTTACGATAGCTATTGTTTTAATTGTAAAAAAAAAGAAATACGCCATGGCATAATCATAAAATATCAACTATTTGAAAAAAACACAAAACATTGTATATGAGTAAAATGCAAAGATGATCCTGTATTTATGTATATAAAATTAAAGCATAGAATGCCATAAAGCAAGTAGTCAGTGATTGTCAGAAGTCAAAGACAGAGGCAGGGCAACAAGAGAATGACATAATAAACCGTTAAATGCACGACAAGTTTGAAGCCAAAGAGTAAACGTAAACTTTTAAGGATATAGGTTGATGTCATCACAGTGTCCAGTGTACGGTCATCGTACAATCAAAGAGAAAAACAAAGTGTAAACGGGTCAACCGTTAAACACGCAGTGCGTTGCAAGATGATAAGGTCATATTCCCTTTTGAGACCTTTCGTAACACTGTTAATAGTGTATGAAAGTGATTATGACCAAGGATTTTACGAAGATTTTAAATTCCGTCACCAGAGTAGTCAGGTTGTGATAGTCCTTGCCGCAGAATAGTTGTTACATTACTTATATATACTGAATTGCAAAAGACAGTGTACAATGAGTTTTGTTTAGATTTAATTGTATAAAGCTTCTTTTAGAATTAAATTGAAAAATTCTAAAATGAATATGCCATGTTTGATACCAAAGTTTTTATCATTCCAATGGCAATATTATGTTGTCATTTGTTTTTCAATAGGCTGATTTCTTTATTTACACTGTCCTGTTTTAATGGGATGACATTAGGGTAAGTGTGAGGTTTGGTGCACCCTAGAACCGGTTTAAACCCTAGTGGCCTACTTTGTCACTGACCGTTCCAAGGCGGTAGCCCTATTGTCAACCCTTTTGTGTTTGTGATGTCGTTTGCATTTTTTATTACTTTTGCCTTTTCGTTTGTCTGTTTGCGTGTTTGTTTTTGTGTTTTGTGGTTGACTGTCGTCCTTGAATGCTGCTTTCCCTGTCCGATCTTTTTAGCCTTCATTAAAGGGAATGTCGCTTGAAAAAGAGGATAGGGGTGTAAAGTAAAATTGACAAAGTGACACTTTCTTTTGCAACTGTGTATATATGTAATAGTAGAATACAATTCAGCACATGGGTTTACGATAACGGTAGTCCTGATGAAGTAGCTTTTATTATTATTAGTGTCGACTTCAAACAACAGAAAAAATACCATTGTAATATATGATACTAAGTTATCGCAAAAAGAAGATAAAAAATATCACGTCGCTATACACTTAGCTTTGAAATCACTCCTATGCAAATGTATTCCTGTAAAGCCAGTTAGCTATTACTCTTATAAACACAGTATGAATACGGCTAAATCTGTTACCTTTTATGCTGTATGTGTATTTTTAAGGATTATAGTCCCTCCACCTACGACAGGCGTCCTACCCGACGATTATAGGCACAATGTCTAGACTTGTATCTGTGTGTTGTTATGTGATGTGATGATATATCTACTTGAAGCAGCGAACTCAATGGCTTATTTATAGTGCTGCCACACTGGAATACCACGCTGTAGTAGACATGATACCCCCAGTCACATTATTCTGACATTGGTCAATCAGTCGTAGCACTACCCATTATTAGCTCGTCAGGCAAAGGTTATAAGTGACTACTCCAATTTTAAAGTCTTTGGTATGACGCGGTCAGGGGACTCGAACCCACTGCAAGGCAGACGCTCTAACCACTACACCACA